>JBAJNP010001128.1:0-35641 GCA_036877545.1 Yasuhikotakia modesta
TATTTACGGTATCCAGACCATACGATAAAATTAAATCAAGAGTATGGTTAAATCGATGGGTGGGTAAACTAACATTCTGTTTAATGCCTAGGGAATTCAGAAGACCCATGAAAGCTGTTCCTGACACATCATCGGCAACATCTACATGAATATTGAAATCTCCCACGATTATGGCTTTGCCAATAGACACCAACAGATCAGTTACAAAATCCGCAAATTCCTGTAAAAACTGAGAGCAGGAGCCAGGGGGTCTGTACACAGTAACCAATGCAAACGTGAGCGAGGATTTTTTACTACTATCTGGTGATATAACTTTGAGCTGCAGTAGTTCAAAGGAGGTGAAATGATGAACTGTGGTTTGCGATACGCTCAGAAAATCATTATAGATAATTGCAACGCCACCTCCACGACCCGTCAGACGAGGCTCGTGCTTATAGCATTTACATTTGTCTGGCTTCATCTGTAATGTCAGACCACCTGACTCCTAAAGTGGTTTGAGCAATCAGATTTAAATCCCTCACTAAATTGTTTCAGAAGGCATTTACACTTGGTCTTAGATAGATACTGTATCCAATCAGAGAAAACTCATGAAGTAACCAGGTGTAAAAAGGCCCTTAATCTACAACTACGTAACTCAGAAGAACTGACCATAAGAAAACATTTGTAATTCCACTCCTCTGTCTTATCTCCTGCCCTGTCTTCTCTTCTGCTTCAGCTACACCCAGATAGTGATCCATCAAATCCAGGTCTGCACAGTCAGTTTGTCCAGCTGAATGAGGCTTACAGGGTGTTGAGCAGAGAAGGTTCCAGGCGGGAATATGACCTCAAACTGAGGTACCAGTATGCTGGAGGTCAAGCCTTCAGGACCTCCTCCAGCTCTACATACAACCCCAGGTGAGCTGCACCACTGGGGTAGTTACAGACCTTCTGGAAGCTCACCATGACCTCAATGCTAAAGGCAATAAGAAATTAGCAACACGCTTTCATGATACTAAAAAGGGAAGATTTGGTCTTTGGTAAGGCACAGATTTCTACTGTTTTTACTCAGTCTAAGCAATTAGGTTTTCTCAATGAAAGGGGATTATAAGGTCTGACATTTGTAAGGGATCATTTAAGGACCTGAGCTTTATCTAGTGATCATAAAATGAATTCTGGGTGTAGCTTTGTCAGTAAGTGGCCATCCAGAACTTTCTAACACCCCCCTTAGATGCATACAAAATCACTCAGAACAACTTAGCAACCGCTTAACAATGCCTTGACAACCACTCTGACACCCTATCATCATGGCAGCAGCACTCACATTGTCCTCAGGCATGCGAGTGCTGCTGCCTCAGACAAAGCAGCATGTATAGAACAATAAACTGATGAATTATGCACCAGCAACAATACATATTAAAAAAGTTAATGTTTTATAGTGTCATGCCTATGTTAAATGCTGGTTGTTATTGGAACATAACTCTCTCTCTCTCTCCGTCTGTCAGTGCAGAGGCTTCAGAGAACATGCGATATTGGGAGCAGTTCAAACAGGCCCAGCCTGATAACTCTTATGAGGATTGGAAAAAGAGAAAGAACCGGAACATGCGTTTGTTGGGCTACTGCATGCTTGCTATGCTACTCAGTCTTACTGTACATTACATCAGGTTCAGGTGAGACCTACTGTACAGCACAAACTCTCTCACCTGCACGCTCTCAAACCAGTCAACCTCATGTGTGAAAGATGTGGGCTGGTCACCATTTTATATGTAACATTATTTAATGTTTTGCTAAAAAGTCAATGTTTTGCAACTGTTTGTAAGAGTCGCAATACAAATGTTCTGTTTTTTTATCAGTGCCTGATGAAAACATGATAATGATGTTTTGTTTTTCAAAACGTATTTCGCCTGTCTCAGTGCCAGACAAACCCCAGTAGAGTGTGTCCACTGGATTCCCATAATCCCTGATGTTTAGTTATGCTGTCCAGTATCAGCTAAATGTTTTTACACATTGAATCCAGGCGACAGAAATTAAGTATCTTGTCTAAACAAACAGTGCTCAGTTGACGCATAGCAGAAGTTCTCTTGAAATGTTTTGAAAAATGATAATGTTTAACAACCTTGTCAATGCCCCTAAACCTTTTATAATGTGACCACAAATTTATGCTGGCACCCCGTGCGTGTCTGTTGGCTCCCCCGAATATATATGTTGGCAGTAAATCTTTTCACCTTTGACCTCTGGGTTGGTCTGACATGCAGGAAACTGGAAGAGGTTCATAATAACTTCATGGATGAGAAGAAAAAGCTGATCACTGAGATGTACAAAGAATCGAAAGAGAGAGCAAGGTGGGAGCACTTTGAAGTTACATGTGTTGCCTCGGGAAGTGGATCAGAGGCTTTGAAAACAAAGTTGTAGCTTTTGAAACCATGTGGGGAGATATTGTTGCTGTGGAACATGGTTTGATGATTCTAAGTTTAATGTAGGCAGATTTTAAGATGAAATTTGATGCCATTTCTGACAGATTTTTTTACTGCAAAGCAAGCAGCCCCAAGTTAGCATAACAGTGTCAGCAACAGGGTAAAAATCTAGCTTATTTAATCATGTTTGTATTTTCCTCAGAGTGAACGGCTTTAAAAAGCAGCAGGAGATTTTGAGACAAAAACACACAGAGTTCCTGGAGAGATTCAAGATCCGCAACAGTGGAGAAGAGAAGTGAGGACAAAGAGATTATCTAGTCTCAAGGGAATTTATCACATAGGGTTATGATGTGTGTGGACAGAAAAACAATTTTGCATTTTGCATTAATAGTTTTAAACAAATTCTCTAATACTCAAATAAGCTTCATCAGATGAAGCCAAATCCAGGCGGATCCTTGCAGAGCTTTTGGGAATGTTATTATTCCTGGTACACGGCAATTAGATTTGTTCTTTTACTCAAGTTACAGTCAGATTAAGGTCACCATGGCAACAAAACAAACTAGGCTGATTATAGATTATATC
Organism: Yasuhikotakia modesta; assembly: GCA_036877545.1. Classification (NCBI taxonomy): domain Eukaryota; kingdom Metazoa; phylum Chordata; class Actinopteri; order Cypriniformes; family Botiidae; genus Yasuhikotakia; species Yasuhikotakia modesta. The sequence continues at coordinate 2,973 of JBAJNP010001128.1, forward strand.
ATCTAGGTCTCTGTGTGATTGTAGGTGTAGTTTACCATTGAGTGTTAAAAACATCTGTATACCTACTGTATTGCCTGCATTTACAGGCCATGTTAGAACTGCACCCCCAATGCATTCCTGATAAAATTCTTCATCAAAACACTTTATATTGTACAAGTATTAAGCATTATAAAGTTTGATCATTTGTAATAAAAGCCATTTGTAATAAAAGAAAAAATAGAAATTACTCCCTTTGTTTTCTCAAATTAGTAGTAAATGTGCATGAGTGCCTTTCTGTGTTTCTGTTAATGTTTCTTTTAGTGATGAAAAAGATTATCTCGGTGGATCTTGACTTACGTAACTGTTCTATGTTTCATAATGTTTCAACATCTCACAGCTATATACTTGGGTCTTGTTTAACCTGATATAAGGTTTTATCATTGATGTTTGCTAATGCATGAGATTTTATACAAAGCCATAAGTTAAAACATTTGGTCCATAAGTAGTCCCGATTTACAATGAAGATAGACCTGAGTTTTATCAGACAAAACCTTCATAGAGGCTTTGAGATGTGCTCTGTCGAAACCACACAGAACATCTAGCATCATGACATCAAATTATGTACAGGCAAGTTCAAGTCAGTTATTAGTGTTTTTTACTGAACAAAACAGCTTCTCTGTGTGACACATGCTCAACTCTGATGGTCTGCCTTTCTTGCAACATTCTAGAAGCTGTCACGACATTCTAGAGTCCACCGCGTGAACGCATTTGAAGGGGGCCTCGCATTCCCAAACCCTGTGTACATGTTGACAATCTGGGCTCCTTTTTCCCCTCTGTGACTCCACATCCAGGGACTCAGTCTGATGCGGTTTTCCGATATCGCACATGCCCATATGCAGGTGCTTCTTTCTGCACTGGACTGATCTTTAAGATAGCTTCCAGGAATGAGGCAGGGACAATGTTTCAATGTTTTTCCCCTCCCTTTCTTTCCTCTACAATAGCACAACTAGTTACCTTCTAACATTGTGCCGTTTTTAAGCTGAACTCTCACAGGGCACTGTGTGAACTTCTACAGAAATGCAAACAGCATCGCCCACCACTCAACACTATCAATGGCAAAATCTTGTGACCTTGGCCCAGGTTGTTTATTTGAACATGTAATGGCTGGACCTTCTCTCCGTCCACTCTGGGTTTTCCAGAGCAGTTTTAGATAGTAAAACTCTGAAGGGACTCTTGCAGTTGACAGATATAATGCTCTTAAGCAGTTCAGGAAAGATAGAACAGCCCGCATTCCTGCAACCCACATATGTTTTTCTTTTTTATGCTCAGTATAACCCAAACATACCTGTGGGTGATGTTAAGAGTCTTAACATGCAAGCAGAGTGGGAAGGGTTCATGTGACCTGTTACAGGTTTACTAGTGTGGCAAACCAACCAATGTAAATTGGTTGTAAAGTTAATTATTTTTAATTTTCATCTGATGATATTGTCAAAGTAAAGAATACAGTATTTGTATAACAACCTACAAGAGACTATTGTGAATTTAGCCATAGAAAACGTTTCATTGGGCATTAGTTTATTTTTAGGTTATATGTTTCCTATGTGCCTCAAGAATCACTTAATTAATGCTTTATATCTATTTAAGCATCACAGTCCCCTGGTCCCTATCCTCTTTCATTGTATGGAGCAGGACATGAGGGTAAGTAAATGATATAATTTAGGGTGAGCTGCACCTTTAAATTTCGTCCCTCCGCAAGAAGAAATAGTCCCTGGTTAATAGTTGGTTTCTATGGGTGCTGCGGAGTAATATACACAGTATCTAGGTAAACAGGTGTTTCCTGCATAGCAATAAAACATTGTGGGAAAAATGTACGGTAACGTAAAAATTTGTGTAACATTATATATGACTGTAAATTGTCTGTATTTATTAAAGTCAGAAATAATAATCGCAATCAACTTGACTACAAACAAGAACAAATAAGGAGGCTCCCTAAGGTACCAACTAAACAGTTACTTACTGTGCATGTCTTGTGTTTAAGCGCGATTGGAGTTGAGCTTGTGAATTGGCAGATCATTATTCAGCACCAGAACTATGCGTGTATAATGATTTATTATCATACAATAATTAATAATGATTTATTTGAAACTGGTTGTCTCCTGGTGGACTAGAGTAGATAAACTGTCTAAAAAATAGACAGTGGGAGTGGGTTAATAATTTCCCACCTCGGGATGCATTAAGTGTTACACCTGTGCCGCTTGCGCGCGAGCAAAGTCTGCGCGTCGAAAAAAAAGAAAAGTTCCACGATGACGCGCACAGAGAGTTGAGCGTGTGCGCCTCTACTTGAGTCCTGAAGGGCAAAGAAGAGAAACGACCTTATTGAGAGTGCACTTATCTCATTCCTAGTTTATACAGTCGACTGTGCTTTGCACTGTACGTGTTTGCAGTGTAGCGTAGTCATATGTCGTGCGTTATAGAAATAAACGGTGTTGTGTTTGTCAAGGGAAACGTCATCGTAGGTTTTTGGTGGGCATGATTTCACTGGTGACCTACAGTATCACGGGATGCGCCGCGTAAAGCGGGTCTAAAATGCCAGACTCGAGAAACGGAGACCTTTAAGAGGCACGCAACGTCGTATATAAAGGATATACGTGTACGTATATTACAGGATGTCTATTTCCCTGGATCATAAGGACGTACTATAACAGGACCCTGTTTGCCACTGGGAATGTTGCTGGGAGGGAGCCGGTGTAAATAAAATGCGTGGAATTATACCGGCGCACGCAAACTATTCTGTACATGAACAGATGCATTGGGATTTATTTTAAATACAATGAAGGCGATCTTATTTAAAGCAGAATATTGTATAAAAGGCTGATTTCTGTACTTAATGAACCAATTTTTCGTACGTTTTTCATATGCTTTTAAAACTTTGTTTCATTTTCTGCGTTTATATTGCAATGAAATCATGACAGGGGCAACGATTGCGCTGTTTTTTGAGAACCTGCTCAGTAAATTGTCACTGTTTGGATTAAAGATGTTTTGGATCCAGTAGACGTGAAAGTTTGGAATAATCATTCATAGAGAAATAACGATTGTGAGATTGAACGTTGGACCGCTTCATTCCATTTACGCAACTGTTTCTGACTTTTCTTGGTGAACTCAAACAATGGGGATCACACTGCGAGTTCTTCTGGGAATGTTTCAATTCGTCTCACTTACCAGAATACCCACACAATGTACCAAGACCCCGGTAAGCAGAGGATTTCATTAATAATTATGCTTATAAAAAGGGGACAGTAATACTTTACTTATAAAATCCAGATATGATCATAATGCCTTTCGGTTGTGATAGAAATCACAGCTATTGAGTTTTACGAAGCACCTCCACTGAATAATAACAAATTAATCGCTTAGTACTTACTAATTTAATTACGCTTTAACAGTGTTGTGTGGTTTCCTACTGGAAACGTGCAAACCTAGATTAAAAGAATTCTGGGCTAGCATATTATATCAATTCTAATTAAGTATGTGGTAATAAGTCATACGAAAACTAGTCTTTTTGAAGTGCATTTTATATACAGCTCAGTTAATGCACAGAACTCTTCTTACCAAGATTTGTCGTGTTGAAATAACCTGACGGTCGTTGACTTGTGGCATCATAGAAAATGTGTTGCGTGTATAAACCTATACGATTCATAGCACCAAACATATCTTTTTTATCCCACTGTTGTGGACATATGATCTTAATATGTATGACATCATCCATGTTACTGTTCGTATAAAGAGCTTTCTGTGAATGTTTGGGGGCGTGGCCCACATGGTAACGTTAATATAATATATGGACAGTTATGGTATTGAGCCTAATTTAATTATTTAATTATATTTAATTGCAATACTTTAAATACAATGTGCTTTTATATACCAATACAATAACTATAGAATACATATACATTTTTGTTATAATCTAGAGCATATATGTTATAGAATGTTTATTGTGTCTTAAATACTATATATTTCTATTAATTCTATTATGCTGTGACGCAATCATTTCTTTCCTTCTTCCACATGCACATAATTTTTGTCAATAGTACCGCCGTCGGGCAAGTATATGTCCCCTTTTCAGTTACATTATTCTGAAATATGAGACCAGAAGGCTAATAATCGCTAAATCTGCGTTATTTGGGAGTGGTAGCGGTATGTGGTCGGTCTACGTGTGACCGAAGCTACGCTTTATGGATGCATAACCCAAGTCTTCATAATGATGCTGCCCGTCGACGCACAAATGTGTGATTTGTCCCGCTGTGTTTAGAGCCGAAAATTCGTTTATTTGATGATGGCTGCTGAAAGGGATCTAGTATATTTAGTTTGATTAAACTGACAATGCTGTCAAATGTAAACCCCACAGAAATGCTTTACATCCCATCGGTTATCAAATGCATGAGGTGGTGACCTTCAAAAGTCTAACCCTGTGACCTTTGGGTCTCTCTTACTGTCTGTCTGTCTGTCACATGCTGTGTTGTCACACAGGCATAAAAATACATCAGTGATGCTCAAGGTGCACATCATAATTACATCCATCTAATGTTTACATTCTAGCTTATACTGTTCACTGTTCAAACCAAAAGTTTAATTGAAATGAAAAATGAAAAAAATGTATGTTATTATTAGAATATCATATCAACATTTAGTATGTTGTTTTAATTTAATGACAGCAAGAATTGGTCATTTGACTATTTAAATTGGTATGGACTCCACAGGTTTGTGCAAAACCTGATGATCCATGTTATCCCAGCATGATGTGAGAACATTCCAAAGAACATCTTGTGTGCTGACCTTGAAGAGATCTGACCTTTTCTACAAACAAGTTCACTTGGTCAATGTCATAAATTTGCTTATTTGACTATAGTTACCTAGAAATGTTTTGTAATCTGTAATATTTCTTCTTTATTTGACATCATCTGGTTAAAAAATAAACATCCTAAAACTAAATATCTTAAAACATCTGTTTATAGATGTTTCCAATGATTTTCAATGTGGTCTCAGACCTCTGGAGCCCACTGTAGCTCTGATCTGATCTAATCTGATCTAAGCAGTGCCTGATACCTGCTGTTGAGTTTGAAAGCCTCCTCTGCATTCTCAGACAGCTGACCCACAGGTGGAGGGGGATTGTGGGAGAGCAGAGCTGCCAAACTGATGATTGGTGCTTCAACCCGAGAGCTTTTCAGTAAAAGGGGCTGACGCAGCCAAATCCAGCCAACTGCTACTGCAATAAAAACTGGCAGTGCTGAGATTTTCAGTGTGTGTTTCAGAGAAAGACAGTGATTGACTGTTTGTTTGTGTGTGTGTGTGTGTGTGTCTCCACTGCCAACCCTGAACCTGGCAGTTGTATTTCACAATGGCAGGAGGTCTATAAAGAATTGTCTGATTAAACTCTCATATTGCAACACAGAACACAGACTCCTCCCCACACTTAACCAATCAGTGTTAATCCCAGCACAGTGCCACAAACCACCACGTTTTCCAAGGAATGTTTTCTTTAATTAGAATAAACCTTTTTTCATTGCTTTGATGTCTGTACCAAAATAGGACTTTTTTTTGTGTGGACTGTTTTAGAGAAAATAATCTAAACATACAGGCCTGTAACAGAGTGACATCAGCTGCAATGAATCACACATGCTCAGAGAATTATCAACACAAGTAGCTATTAGGAAGCTGTATGTGTGTGTGTGTTATTTGCACGATGGTACAAAGTCTACTGTCTCCCTCAGCAGTGACCTTGTTTCAAGAGCAGACCTCACTGTATAGAGAGTGTGTTTGTGTGAACGTGCTAATTTCCACCTTTATGCTCCTCTGGCACAAATACACACTCAGCTGTTTCAGAAAAACATGATTCATGTTCACAACCTTACATTCAAAAAAGACACTAGAATCAGCTATTCATCTGACTTTCACACAGCCTGACATGCCTTTTTGTTATTATCCCTGCTGAGTGTTGTGTCTGACTCTGTGTCTGTATGTTCTTTTCTCTAGTCAGACCACTGGAAGCCAACAGAAAACCACAGATCTTTGAAAGGTATTGATGTCTGCCTAATGCACACTCATTCTTTTCAGTAGTACATGTGTTTGGTGTTTTGTCTATGCTGCTTCGGTAAAATCTTAGATGAACAGTCAATGACACTGAGTGAACTCAATGAATAAAATCAGATTTGACAAAGTCGTGTTATTTTTATTATCTAGTGTCTTTTTAATAAAATCTTAAGACACTCAAGGCCATTCGGTACTGTAGATATAGGCTTGTCTAACTGACATAGTTAAATAACTTTTGTAATATACATTCCAAATGGCCAATCTACAACTAATCTACAACAATATTTTTTCTGTATAGCTTTCCTAATTTGGCTGTATGGATATTTGAATGTTGAAAACAGTTCTCAGTGTTACAATTAAGGTTATTCAGATAGAAATATTGTTTTTTCAAGCACTAGCACCTAGATAGTTTTCTAAACACCTGAAGAATAAATAAATAAATAAAAACTAAATAGATACAGTATTTTGTGGACCAAGTTGTATTATTGTATCACACATCTTGGTGCATTATTTCTAAGAGTGTATCCATTTTTTCAAACTTATTTTCTCTCACTCTTTCTGTCTGTCAGTGGTGAGGTGGTTGGACGTGTATCAAAAAAGTGGCTGTCATCCTAGAGAGACACTAGTGGAGGTTTGGAAAGAGTTTCCGTGGGAGACAAATCACCTCTTCCTGCCTTCGTGTGTAACACTGCGTCGCTGTGGAGGCTGTTGCTCTGATGAGGCTCTGGAGTGTGTGCCAGCACAGACACACACAATCATCATGGAGGTACACACACACGTCTGGACTACCACACACAGTCTCACACATTAAATAATTTTAGGTAGACCCACCCAATTATATATTGCTATATGCATGCACAAACTGTCATATATATAGCATGCACACATTCTCAAAATGTATATAAAGTGTCAGTCTTGATTCATATCTAAACACACAGCTACATAGATATTGCTACACATATTATAGCATGAGCCCTTATCTATGTACAAATATGTCTCTCATACCTATACAGATTCAGTACATAAACACACATTCCATACACACTATATCCATAGAGGTGCAAAACATGGACCAACAAACCTCATATCACCACATACCTCACGCTTATCATGTGCAGGCTCACACAACACAACCCTACATAAACAAACACACATCAGTACCTGAAACATGCTTATCAGAGACACGGGTTCTTACAAACACATACAGTGAGATTCAATGCAAATGTAAGCAAATTTGTGACACTAATCATGTTAACATTGAGTGCTAAGCAAGATTTTGGACTCTTACAGTTTAGTAAGCTAGGAAGACACACATGGGACACACACACAGCATGGGGTAGTCATACATATTCAGAATGGGTGAATGGAGTCTCTAGTGTAATGGATAAGGCTGGATCCTGGTCACGTACTGTATAGACAGATTGAAGGATAAAAGACTGAGTCATTACTATGCAGGACAGACTGTGCGTCTGTGTGTGACACTGACTCCTGATCACTCTGCTCATGCTCTACAGCTCATGAAAACCTCATACATGAAGCATGAACTGGTGCAGCTGCCCTTTACAGAACACAGCCAGTGTGAGTGCAGGTAAGACACACACACACTTTTTACACACAAGCATTTTTACCTATGTTTGTACCTATAAAGACACACCATACTTTAATTGACAATGCAGTTTCTTTACTTAAAATGTTTTTACTTAAATATATTTACAATTTCTTTCCTTGCTCCCCAAGACAGTTTTTTGACAGCATTGGTAAACTTTTGAGGACAATTTCATCCATAAAGCTGGGCCACACAGACCACATGATTTTTAAAATCGTGACCAATTATAAAATTTGGTTGCGCACATATAAATAGAATCTTGACAATTTAAAAACTTAAATGTTATATGATCGCAACTATCCTAATGTAATAAATCCCACACACACATCTGTTGAAAACCTCTCTCACTTGTTAAACTTTTCCTCACCGCACACACACATGCACTTCCACCCTGTTTGTCAAATAGGAGATGAGCCCATTTCCCAGTGGAGTACTTCCTGTGCGCGGTCACCGAGAGGCGTGATCCCAAAAACTCTTCCCCTGGCAGTTTGCCGAGCTGTCAACATCAGCTCTTTATCGGGTCATTGTGGGGTTCTCCTCAAAAGCCCTTTCAGAGTTTAAGGGCTCGGATTAGGGCCATGGGTGGACACAAGCGTTTGGGAAGAACATTTACATGTGGTCACCTCTTTTTGTAATACTGATCTACCCCATACACACTGAACACAACAAGTGCATGATTGACCAACTCCAAGCTGCTCAAACGCCCACTCTGACTGCCCAGGCAACCAGCCAATAATGTAAAGCTAACTCTGATTACCTGCATCCAATTGGATTGTCCTGCCAATGTCACTGTGTACTGTATCATGCTATAAACCCATGCTATAAAATCTGAGTCACAATGTTTATAGTCTTACATGCCAAAAATAATTTTGTTAGGGTAAATACATTTATATACAACCCGGTGTTAACATTAGCTTAGTTCTGATATCTGAATTGCAGGTCAGCAATAAATAGGTCTAATAAAAGTAATTACAGGTCATTTTCCTGGCCCAGGGTGTGGCCAAGGTGTTGATATGCTGTTGTTAAAGTGTTATGAATGGTTGCTAGGGTGGTCAGGTATACTTGGTGTTTGCAAAGGTGTTACTTACTGGGCCAATTCAAATTAGCTGAAATTCATTAAAAGTCGGTTTTGTGCCTTTTTTATTATCAGTCAGGCAAAACTCTACACTTAAGTTTAATTCTAAAAGTATGAGCACTTTTAAACTGTCTGCTTTTCTCCCAGGCTAAAAGAAAATTTCCATGCAGTGCCAACCAGGTAAGTTCTGTGTGTGTGTGTGTGTGTGTGGGTGCATATATCTTTAGCACCATTTGCCTTTTTTTCCCTTTGCCTCACTGTGCACAAACACACACACACATACACATTAACTCCATGGAGATGTTTGCATGCTGGGTTAATTGTGTGTGAAAGGCAGAAGGGTTATTTCAGTCTGTTCAGCTTTGATAATGGTTTACTTTGACCCTGATGTTAAACTGCACGGCTACCACAATTACCAAATATTTGTGTTATGTTCCTGCTCAGAATGCTACTGTAGACCCATGCCTGCAGTTTAGTTTATTTAACTGTAATTATGGATTGCAGGAGTTTTCTGCTCTTTTTCTGCTCTTTAGTCTTTAAAACATCCACATGTCCCCCAAAAGCTGCACTTTTTCAGTTATCACACATGTAAATAACTCAGATAACTTAACTCAGGATAAGTTACACACTTCAGTTTAATATTTATGTGTGGGCCTAATTTAGGGGTTTATTCAAAAAACAGTATGCTTGTACAAGCATGCTAAAAATTGACACAGAGTTGTTTACATAGATGACTGCTCTAAAGTTGCAATTTTATTGTCAAACTGAATTGATCTCATTTTGCATACACATACTAATCCAGTAATTAGAACTGTGATGAGAGCAGGCAGTAATTAATTGAAAATGTATTTAAGTGGGGCATAATGTGTGAATTTGGCAACTGAAATGAACCATGCCCAAGTTCACACTTTTCTGTGTTGTGAAACCTGTGAAATTTTGCAATATTCAGTTTTAACAAGTAGTTCTGCCCCCTCATTTCCAGTAATATACAGCCGGTCTGCACATGTGCCTAATTTTTGTGCCACCTGTCATCATTTATAATTTGCCCAAAATGATGGAAATCTACACTTTCACATTTCCTGAAAAATATGCTTGTTAGCATTGAACACATCGCCACAATGCTAGGGTAATATGAGTGGTTGCCAGGACTTTTCCAGGCAGCCAAAGTGGATTTTTCACATTGCTTTGCAGTTGCTAGGGTGTTCTGTGTGGTTGCTAGGGTGTTGCTATGTTATTCTGTGATCGCTAGTTGTGGTTCCCTTGATTCTTTATAAATCTATGTGATTTCAGCAAACTAGTATGACAAGTATTTTGTGCATTTCTAACTACTGTAAGAAAGGCCAGTGTTTGTAAGGGTTTTGTGAAGATAAGACTGACTTAAGAGACCCATTCAGTTACTGATGTGTGTGTGTGTATGTTTGTGTCCAGCTGGCTGACGTCTTGCACTGCTGGAAGGGAGTCAGAACCTAGAACCCTCCTTTGTTGGGAAATGGAACAGAACATTCATTTTATTGCTTAATTAGGCCACTGGCCCCTGAGGAGCTACATAGAGAAGGAATCACAAGAATTAAGTCTTTCTGTAACTGAAATCCTTCTGAATTAAAAAAATGACAATTACATTTAAGAGTTTCGCATCTGGTTATTAACTAATTTGTCCAAATTGTAGTTGCAGTGTGGCCATGCAGAGATATTGGTTATATTTATTTAACTTTTTTCCATTTTTAGGCAAGGCCCACAGACTACGAGAAGAGGCCAAAAGCGTCAAAGAGGGAAACCAAAGCGAAAGAAACCCGCAGAGAAAAAGCCAATGTATGTTTTTCTAATACTTTGTCAAATGTAAACTATGAAAATACTGTGGATGTATGATAGAATATAATTTGTGGTATTAAATCGCCATATTTGTTTAGATTTTTCTAAAAATATGGCATGTTGAAAAGTTGACATTGTTATTGTAAAAAAGTACTTATGATATTCTTTAGACAGAAGCAGTTTAGGTAGTTTCACATGATGCTTCACTTTATTTTATGTATTTAGTACCATTTTATTAAATATTGTACCGTATTTTAAAGCCAATGTAAAGAAGCCCATTGATGTGTTTTTGGAAAACTGAAAATGTTTCTCAGAATTCTATACGTGCTGTACTGCATGTTTTCACAAGCCACACTGATTTCCCCACATGCAACAATTCATTCATTCTGCTTGACAGGAAAGAATTTAACAGTTCCTCTCTTTCCTTTTCTGCTTTTCACTTCACCATTCATATTTGGTGAGGGCAAGCGAAGGGCACTTCTTTTAAACATCTCTCCCTCTCTGCTATCCATCATTGTCTCTTTCATACATAGAGTCAATGGCAGGTGTGAAATTACGCTAATTTGTCAGCCAGAACGCTCCTCCCTTTTCCCTCAGCCCCACCCCCAGCCCCCCCCATACAACTTCATCAGCCTCTCAAACCACTTCCACACACAAAGATTGATTTTCTCCTTTAATTAAATCAGCTATACAATTCTCATTCTCTAGTTTAGGTTAAGTTAAAAAATAAAAGAGGGTATAAATGGCTCTATTAGCCGACCATGCCATCAGTAATGTTACAAATGAGACGTCAAAGAACAATTGGGAAGAGACGCTATACAGAGCATGTTGTCCTGAAGAAACATCAGATCTGCTTCATTCTCAGAATGCACTTAGGGCTTTTTGTACCTCCTACTGCATTTAATTTCAAAACGTAAAGTTGAAACCTTGGATCGCAGTTGGTTTCGCATAGTTAATGATTGCAAGGATTTCCGTGCTCTTTGTCTGTTGTCACGGTTTAGCATAATGCTCTTGGAGACGGATTTGTGTAAATCTCTAGCTCAGGATCAGAATTGCATTACTTAATCTGAGGCTTTTCTTGTTTAATTTTACTCTTATTCACCTTAAGATCTTTGTGCTTTTCAAAAACACCATAATAGTCCATATGACTTGTGTGCTGAAGTGTATTCCAGGTATTCCAATGTTTTTAGCTGTTATCTAAAGAGCAGACCACAATTATTAAGTTATTAACAGAATCACAATTCTTTTAGCCTTTGAATCACGTTTTTTGTGTTTCATAGATATACAAGAAATAATATGGAGAACCAACACTGTTCCTTTAAAAATATGTGAACGTTATATGCTGCACTTATTTTTCACAAGCTTATTTTCCTTCTCTCCAACAGAACACCTGTGCCAACAACACCACCTCCTCCTCCCCCTCCCACTCTCCCACCTAGCCCCACCCCCTATGCACCTGCCAGAGAGGTGTGTCCACCTTGCCCTGCCCGCAAGATGACATCACAGCCTCCCTCATGTGAATGCAGGTGCACCTTGAGGAAAGAGAGCTGTACAAAGAGAGGAAAGACACTTAATCAGCACAGCTGCCGGTAAACACACACACACACACACAGCCAAATAACAAATGCAAATGCAGATCAATGTGCTAAAAATATCCCCTCGTATACAATAGCATGTCCCAGATTTTATTGCACAAAACCCATTTCAGTGTCCCTTTGGAGATGTATAGCTGTATACACGCTTTGCATAATACAGATTGTTAAGTAGTAATCTCTTTTTGTTCTCCTGTTTTTCTTTCAGATGTGAAACTCAAAGTGATTAATGAAATCAAGCCTCGCTCATAATCCAGCTTTCAAACATTGCACAGCTTTGGGGAGGTCAAAGGTTTGCTTATTCTTTTATCACAAAGTCTAAAGTTTGTGTCTCGCCCAGAATAATGGTTTGTGTTCTGGAATAAACCACACACCCTCCCCTTGGCCCCTGGTCCCATCCTTCACACTATTGCGTCAATGTTAGATGCATATACACAACTTTATCCACAGAGTACATCCATACCTGTACTGAGGGACATGTGGACAAAATACATCACTTTATTTAAAATAGTTGTGCATTAGCAGATTTTTGCCACTTTCATTTTTACAACAGTTAATACAAATGTACAAAAAATGAGGGTGGTAATTGCTGTTTGGAGATAAATTCATTTTGAAGCCATTTGTGGAGCTTTTTCCAAATCCTTTCTGCATCAAAATGGACCGTCATTGGAAATGGGATTTCTGGAGTTGCCCGGATGGACCTAAAGAGACTGAGAGTGAATCGACACAGGCACGGACATACAGCTAGTTTGATGCTAATGGGGATGAGTACACTGAGAACTAACAAAGAAAATGAGGAAGGAGTTTTAAACCAAAACTACTTAAAGACTTGACTGGAGAGTGTTTTGAAAGGATCGATGTTGACAAACCTTCAATGTTGAGAGAACTCAAGTGTCTTGCTACACAAACAGAATAGCTTATCATGAAATCATCCCTGATGTCTCAGAACCAGTGGATGGACAGGCGATTAGATGGATGGACGGGTGTCTGTGTGGTCTCAATAGTGAATAATGAGGATCTGTGCGTCTATCCTAATTTATTCCTGGCCTCTATAAGTCCATAATGTGGCTTCACAGACTGTATCAATGAGTCTTTTTGTGTTTGTTTGATTTGCTTTTTGTTCAGCTTCTTCCTTTTGGGATTTGAAAGCTTTTCCCACTGGCTAGGCAGTGAGTGGAATGCCAATAGTATAGAAACCTGGCGATATTCCATTGGTGCTCTCACTCACATTTTCTTTCTCACACACCCCCGATCACAGTTTTTTATTTTTTCTTTATCCCTTTTCTGCATTTGTGTCTTTTTCACATTGTCCCTCTCTCTCTCTCTCTCTCTCTCTTACACACACAGAAACAAAAGCATACTCAACATAAACAAAACAAACAGGTAAATATAAGCTTGTCTGTGTTGATACTGAAAGAAGAATTTATTTTATGTATTAATTTTTTGTAAAGAATGCTAATGTTATTGTAGTCCACGTTGTGTTAAAGAATGTTTCTCTTTGTTTATCTCTGCTAATCTCACCTATAGAATCAGTCTGACCATTGACATGCTCACAGTCTCGACTGTGTCTGTGTTGAATTTGAGCCCAGAAGGTCTGAGATCCCCAAGCAGGCTTTAGAAAGGGAAATCCTCATTCTGTGTGTGTTAAGACAGTCTTAACAATCTCACCATATTGGGAGCTTGACGTATTTATTTTTTATATTGAACTGCATTTTATACTATGCTTTGCAATGTTTCTTTGGCATCTTTCAGAGACATTTATTCTGCTATAACTGTGATGAATTGATTTTATTTAGTTTTTTCTGGTTTTCTTCAGAATCTCACAGCTATTATGTAGCTGTCAGTAATGATGAGGATCATGAGTTTTGATGTTTCAAACCTGCTTTAGGCTTTACAGCTGAAAGGGTTCCTTCATCTTCAGTGCCGTTGTGTAACCAAACACTTCTTTCCACCATATATGTAGCACTATTGACTGAAATAGAGTCACATTAAGTGACTATTAGAGATACATAGATTCCTCAGAATAATTACATGCAGTAGTGTAAGTTATTAAAGGTCTCTAGCACCTTGGTAGGTGTATTTGATATCATACAGTATTCTAAAACTGCTGACCTGTGCGTTTCTCCAAACTTGATTTGTTAAGGACAGCATGAAATGGATTTTGTAACATAACATTTTTGAATGCAACCAGAGTTTTACTGAGGCAATAAAATGTAGGGTAAGATGTGATTTCATCCATCAGAAATGACAAGTGGCCATGTTCATGCTGGTTTGGAGCCAAAGCTGAATGTGAAATTTTGCATGCTAAAGTTATTTGATTAAAAAAATAAGCCTTATTAGCTGTTTGGCTGTTGGCTGATATTATCCAATAGCCAACACGGTCCAGGTGATGTCAGCAGAAAAAGAAAGTTGTTTTTTGAGGTGGAGACAGTTATTATTTTGATGAAAGATTATGAAGAAAACTAATATGGAATAACAAGGAACAATGAATCGTACACAGTAAAACAGAAACATGTTTTAAAAATGTTAAAAAGGTCAATTTCGATTTCATGCTGATTTTAGAGTATTTTTTTTTGTGTAGACTGCTCAATGTTCGGTGTCCTCATATATGATGACTGGCTTTATCACTGCTGTAAAATGTTCTGTGTAAAGTATGTTGTGCTATAAACATAGCATTTTCTCAACAGTAATATGTATCAACTACCTCTGTCTGTACAGTTACCATCTCAGAAAATATATAAAACACATACACGAAACGCATAAGACATGAATGTATCGATAATTCATCAGTGTTTCCATTTTATTCTGTGTAAAAATCTTGAATTCTTGAATTCTGTCGCTTTGGATAATTTGTGCATAGAAACATATCTATCATATGTATCCAGATAGAACAGGGCCCAACAGAACCCGATATATACTGCAACCTGTACACAATATAAGCTTTGAGTATTTGAACAATTAATAATGGTTATTGCTGCTATACCATCTGTGCCCAATTTTCCTGTTTGTGTACTTGTGTAAAATTGTTACAGAGAAACATAACCTTCTCTGCTTTGTCTTCATTGTGTAAAAATGCAAACATAGGTCTAAATGACACACACAGTATATAAAACACAACAACCATAAAGCAATGTGCTATATATATTAATATAAATAAAGTAAAATGACTTATTTTTGAGAAAGATTTGTGATGATTTGATAATTCTGTAAATTAATGTTATAGTATCTGTTACACATAAAGCAGTGACAGGAAAATGAAAAGCAATGACAGTGTTTCTGTCATATTTCACTCCAAAATCAACATGAACTGTACATGTTTTCATGAGATTCACCTTTACTAATATGGTTGATGATCTTAACCTCAGTATTTATGACATATGCGTATAGTAATCATTTAGTGTTATAATATAAACCATACACTGTACACAAATCTGACATTGGTTGCCATCACAATTTTTCAGCTGGATGTTACTGTTGGTTAGTTCTCCCTGTGTTCTGTCCTCCACCCCTCCCTCATTTATCTCTTTCCTGTCATTTAACAGTAATGAAAGACAAACATTGTGATAATTATCACCTGCTCTGGGAGGTACAAGCAGAGGGGACACCATCACTGTAATGATGTGAGAAATAATATTATCTTTCTCTCCCCTATCGCTTCACTGCTGCTGAGTCAGACTAACACACACACACATACAAAAAAGCTGCTTGTTTGCTAACGCTAAAGCCACCTGCCCAGCGC
Organism: Yasuhikotakia modesta; assembly: GCA_036877545.1. Lineage (NCBI taxonomy): Eukaryota > Metazoa > Chordata > Actinopteri > Cypriniformes > Botiidae > Yasuhikotakia > Yasuhikotakia modesta. The sequence goes on from JBAJNP010001128.1 coordinate 18,860, forward strand.
CAATGCTAAACTCAGCACAGATCTTGTATAGCTGCTTGTATTCTTTGAACCTGGTTTTATTGACCCTGTCGTCTGTAAGCTTTAGAACAGTAAAACAGGGCAACAATATGCTATTTGCAGTTCAAGCAGTTGCTTTCCTAATGAATTATTTAGCCTAAATGAAAACATTCAAACAAATTACAGGCAATATTACACACATTGTAGCCAAATTGTAAAGCCAAACAAGGGATTTTATTGCAATCTGCTTGCTGGGAGTTTTGTAAAGGTCAGTTTTTATCATGAAGTGCTTTTATTCACTGTCTGGCACCCAGATCACATTATGATGTGGCGTTTTGCATTAATAGAGTGCCAGACATCTGATTCATCTGACATTATCAAAATAGAAGCAGCACAAATCTGCAGCACGAACCCCTGAGATGCTGAAGTCCTGAGTTCTCATATAAATATTTTACAGCGTATTTGATGACTGTGCTAGCTGCAGGGAGGGTGGTGAGAGTGTGTGTGTGTGTGTTCGTGTGTGTGTGTGCATCTGTCTGAATGCACACACATTGCATCAGCCTGTGTGAATCCATCAGCATAGGCCCAGAAATGTAGCAAATAGATTAATCCTACAGGAAAAAAAAGAGGTTGTGTCTTGTGTATGACATTTAGGGCCATTAGAGCTTGTGCAATGTGTCTGTGTTTCATTTAGAGTCAAATTAGACTCATTTTGGAAGCTGTTGCTGCCCTACCTGTCCATCAGGGCACAGTGCCAGGACTAAATTTAGCATCCGCTCACTAGATTACAAAAAAGAGGAGAGCAGGAATGAGGGAAAGAAAAGGAGTGACTCATCCTTCCTAAAGCTGGCAAGTATTTGTAACACTTTGTGCAGCATTATTTTCTCCCTCTTTGCTTAGACATTATAGACAGACATTATAGAAATGTTTAAATTGGCAACACAAAATGCCTCTCTTATCATCTCAAAAACCTTTTTCTATGGCAGGGCTGCCCTCTTCCTCTCCCAAACCATCTTTTTTTCATTTCCAGCTAAAAACACACGGCTGTGTTTTTTTCCTAGATGTGTCTGCACGAGTACGTTTGTGCCCAAAGTGGCAGTAGTGATAAAACATGAGTTGTGTTTACACTGTGTGTCTTTGTTGAGGCAGCTGTGTTCCAGCAGGTCTGGATGCTATCTGGACAGCATGAATATGTGTGTGTTGTGATGTTATCGGGAGGAGACGATGACATTGTCTGAGCGCAGCCTATGTGTCTGTGAGACAGGATGAATCAAGAGCACAGAAGTGTGTGTAAATGAGATGGAAAAATGTTAATCTTATGCATTGTAGAGATGTGTGATTGCTGACCATTATTACTTTATTATGTGAACAAAAGCCTCTGATAATATAAAGGTTACAGAGATGTTAGCAAGTGTTTTGACTGGTCATGTGATCTCAGCATGACAGCATCTTTCCCATGAGGAGACCTGATCAGTGGAAAATAACAGCTTTCATTAGGCTACTGATATGACTAGATTCAAATGTATGACTTCATTTTTAGACATTTTATACAACAGGCCAGACTTCTTTGTTTAAAATTTATTAATGAGGCAAAAACTTCACAGTGCATCTTCGGTTAATTTATTTTAATTATTTAATTATTTTTTAAACACTGATGTTGATGTCTCAAATGTGCCTAAAGGCTGTTTCATCAGAGCTATGCCTCTTAGCAAATAATAATGACAATGATGATGATGCAGGTGCTAAGATAAATGACTGTGTTTGCTGGATTCAAAGTGAGCTGTACTGATCTGAGCCAAACTGATAAAGACTACTTAAAGCTATTTCACTGAGAGGACATCACAAAGTTTACATGTCGCTTCATGTTGCATGTGGGTCAAGGTTGCATACAGTACATTGTGGAGAGCAGATATCTCTTACAAAGTAAAACTTGATATCACAAACACCACAAATTCTGTTACTTGAAAAGGTCCAACATTAAATAATGTTACACAAAAATTCAATAATATTAGTGTGAAGGTTTATTGGATAGAAAATACCCTGAGCTCAGTACAAAAACAATAGAAGTCAATGGAAAGTTCCAACCATGATAGAAAAACAAATGTATATTGTTGGTGTTGTAATGTCTTTATGCATTTGTTTATGAACATGTCCTTACATAAATAATGAGGCATGTTACAAAATGACTTGCCCTTACTGTTTAAAACGCTTATACATAGACAAATCATGGGTATATTAAATCTAATTATGTCAACAGGTTTCTGTAAGGGTAAGAAAAGTAGGGATAGGGTATAGTTATATAGGTTAAGTCTATATATGTTATATGAAAGGACAGGATCACAATTTTTGTATCAAAAGTCTCGTAAAGCTTTTGTATTAAATTGAATGCATGATGTCAAAGAACAAGTGTCACTGTGCAGTTTGTCAAATTTTGAAACTTTTGGCGACATCTGCTGGAATTGTTTTGCTATAAAAGTCAGATTTAATGACTAGCATTTTGTCTGTCACGAGGGTTCAAACGAGGTTTAAGTCAACATTAAAGCCAAACGTGACTCGCTGTTACAGTATTTGTCATAACACCAGAAAGCACAAAATGATCTTGCGTCACAAATACAAAATGTGATTTGTATCAATAACAACATTAAGTGCCTTACAAAATGCTACATATTTGAATCCAGTCAAGAATGTTTTGGAAAATTTAATAATGTATTAAATTAAATAAATCTTTACATCTAAATTTTGTGAACAGGAAAAATAAACTTAAATAAATATGTAATGTTTTAAAAAGTATAAATTATATACATGTATTTTATTTTTCTGACAACGCATGTTATGTAATGCCTATTGTTCATGTGGCATTGAATAAAAAAAAGCATAAAAAATTAAAAGCTGTCTACGTCATAATCACGCTTTAACAGAAATCCAGTGCGCATGCGCATTCGTGGACGTGGCAGTGACGTCGCGAACACCGGAAGCGGTCAGAACTGGAAGCGAAACACCGACCTCCGCAATATTAGTAATCCTTGAATGCTATAAAAACAACGAAATGACGCATTAACAGTGAGTATAAAATGATATACAATACTAGATATATGTTATCTACTGATTTGGATCTAATTAAATGTCTTAAACTATTTTTAAAAGCCAGAATTTGTCGAGTTTCGGGTCTATTGGCACTCAGAGCTGCGTACTCTTTGGTTTTGTTAAGATATAAACGTTGCCATTCATGACACAGACAATCAATCTGTAAACACTTTAAAACCTGTCTTCATTCTTTTGACCATGTAGGTTAATTGTTTGTGACATCTTCCAAAATAATAAGTTATCTGTCAATCATACGTTATTCGTATGACGAATGTTGAGTAAGTCTTCTAGGTGGCCTATAATCCGATAACATTGGGCTCAGCTGAGTGATGTGTTTATTTTTGTAATTGGTGTAAATATAGGGTTTTAAATTGAATATCTTACAGATAAACAGACTGACTTTAATATAATTAACTATAAATATAATAGATGAGGAGATCTTCTGTCTGTGTTGTGTAAGGATGTGGAAATGACATTAGAGCATAAGTGTTTACATATCTGTAGCGTTCAAACATTTGATGGTTTGTATAAGTTTTTGATTGGATTTTGATTGGATAAGTTTTTGATTGGCCTTCATAGCAGTCATATTCAAGTGCCACACACCATGTCAGAAACTTTCAGCTTTGTTTGTAGAGTAAATGTTGATCAAACTATGCAACTTACCTTGCAAGTTCTAAGGTGTCCTGAGAAAAGGTGTAGCGTTATTTGTTTGCTGATGCCACTTGATTTCATTAGGTTTGTAATACAATTACATTTGAATTTTAAATTTCAAGAATGGCTTTATTGTCCTAATCCTATATATTACAGCCCCTGATTCAACAAAGAGATGAAAGTTTGAATCTTTTTTTTTATCTTCAGATGTGTAGAAGCATTCAAGAACAATCAGCTCTGCCAAGGTCTGGTAACATTTGAAGTCTGAATTGTTTGCTTTGGCCTCATATAGACCTTTACAGCGGAGAGTGTTACACCAGTGGATCACTTTTAAGTCACTGTTACCCAAAGTCACCCTGATATTGCTGAAGGCTGAAAGTTCTGGAGCTTTATCATGACTTGTCGAGACCGAACACTTGAGTTCCAGTCAGCTTGTAAGTCACTGCAAGGGAGACAGTTACAGGTATGACAATATAATTCACAGTAAATATGCTACATAAAATAATCCTCTGTTGATCTATCACATATTGTTAGTGTTTGTTTTGTATGTTGTTTTTTTCAAAATGTTGACATGAGCATGTTACATAATTTCAGAATGGGACTCACACAAAACCCAGTATTAATGCACTTAAACAGCGAAGTGACTTCACTCTCATGGCCAAGTAAGAGTTCAGTTAATGCATTTTATTTGGCCTCAGTTTCCTCATGCTTTAATTCTGCATTCTTGAGACTTTGCCCCTCTGAATCTTGCTTTGTTTTCTGTAACAGGAGAATTGGGAAAGACTTGAGCAACACTTTTGCCAAGCTTGAAAAGCTCACAATTTGTAAGTACGATGCCATTTACACATTGCATCTATAAAGTCAACATAAAAACAAAATGACCAGTGGGGATAAATGAGTCGATCTCCTCAATCCACTGCACACCCACATTCATTCAGTGTTTACTGGGGTATGAAACACCCACTCTTCATGTTCTTTTTTGCATTAGTTCCTGATTATTAAAATTGACAACAAAAAAAAACATGTTTCATTTTTGTGAAATATGTTGCTAAATATGTCAAGATACAAAGGGAAAATTTTTCATGTTGACTTTACAATGACTTTATTAGTTGTCTAATCGTAAGGACTAATCGTAATAATAGTATGATTAAGTACTGTTAAATGTGAACGTTTATTCTGTTTACCCAGTGGCCAAGCGGAAGTCTTTGTTTGATGATAAAGCTGTGGAGATCGAAGAGTTAACATACATCATTAAACAGGTTAGTGTCTGCGTTTTGCTTCTTCTTATCAATCATGTTGAATTATGGATATGAATTGCAGGAATTCACTTCTCTTGTATTTTTCATGTACACAATGCCTGTAGATGTGTGTTTGTAGTCTGTGTGGACCAGAAGCACAGAAACGTTGTGTACTGTGTATGAGGAATCCTCACAGAGATGTGATATACTGTCTGTGTCTCATCAGGACATCAACAGTCTGAATAAGCAGATAGCCCAGCTGCAAGACCTCGTGCGATCCCGCAGTGGGCAAAATGGCCGCCACATCCAGACACATTCCAACACAATTGTTGTCTCCCTGCAGGTAATCTTTCATCTGATGTTCCTTTTATGTACAGATTTGTGAGACTTTATGGGAAGTATCTTGGATTTATCTTGCTGTACACAATAGGGGTAGTTGATCTCATTTTGACTGACACATTATTTTGCTATTGCAAGATATATGTGATGTAATGATTTGTGGATGTTTGTGTCTGCAGTCGAAGCTGGCATCCATGTCTAACGATTTTAAGTCAGTCTTGGAAGTGAGAACAGAGGTATGTTTTGCATTTATCTAATGACCAATGCCACCCTTTTACATTCAGTGTGAAGCATTTGGCTTGCTTTTGAATATATAAACAACTGTTAAAGCTATAATGTCAGTTCAATTGAATTCAATTGCTGTTTCGGTTGAAGGTCACAGCAGCTTTATCATTTGAAAATTTTGTCATTGTTCAATTAAATGAAATCTGAAATTCGATCTAGCTGTTCACACAGTGTTTGTAACTGATGTGTTTTCAATCCTGTTGTGTGTGTAGAATCTGAAACAGCAGCGTAGCAGGAGAGAGCAGTTCTCACAGGCTCCTGTCTCTACCTCACCTCTGCTTGCCAATAACTTCAGTATGTTACTTTTGTTTTTTTCCGCTTTGCTTCTAGTACACATTTAGAATGATTTTCCATTTCTGAGGAGAAACAGTATCTGTATTCTTTACACTGATTTTCATTATTATTTGTTCCTTAGACTAAAATAAGTAAAACCATGAGACTTACGGATTGTTAACACTTATGTATTCAGGATTCCCATATCATTCAATTTAAAAATAAAATCTTAATTCAGTAATCACAAACTGGAACTTGAAAAAATTCCTTGATATTTAAAGTGCGGGAACTCATATTTGGAGTTTTCTTAGCCTGAAGTTAAAGAAAAGTTTGCTATTTTGTATTTTCAGTTTTGACCTTTTTTGTTTGGAATATATAATGCCATCTCTAAAATGTTCACACTTTTTATTATTCTTTTATAAAGGGGGGCCAGGGTAGAATTCTTATCCTGTTCAGTTCTTCAGAAGCTTTTTTTTTTGTTCTGCAGGGTTGTCTTGATTTATTTTAATTTGATGATTTAATGTGACACTGTAATTTTCTGATGGTCACAGACAGTTCAGTTCTGATGCAGGATGAGTCTAGAAGTCTGGGAGGAGACGTGGCCATCGACATGGACTCCAGGGCAAATCCTCTTCAGCTGCAGCTCATTGACGAACAGGTGCTGTTGTCTCAAACACCACAGCTGGAGCTCCAAATGTTTTGGGGTGTGATCAGAATGTTTGCATGTGATTCTTCAACATCCCCCGGTTATGTGTGTTTGTGTAGGACTCCTACATCCAGAGTCGAGCAGACACAATGCAGAACATCGAGAGCACCATTGTGGAACTGGGTTCTATTTTCCAACAGTTGGCACACATGGTCAAAGAGCAGGAGGAGACGATACAGAGGTCAGACAACCACAAACTGTATCTACAAGCAAACCACAATCTCTGCAGCTCATAGAACATAATCACATGCAGTGTCTTACAGACATGCTATACTAACCACAAACAATTTAAAATGTAAACTACAGATTCCTCTGATTTTTTTTTCATTTCTGTGTTAGCCCTGTTGTGTAATGCTTGAAACAGAGTATAGAGAAACAGCCTGTTTTTATAATTGTTCTGTATAGAACATCTGTTTGTAATTTTGAACTAAAAGGTTACCTATCTGACTGTCTTTGCAGTCTTTAGTTTTGATTTAGATATCAAAAGATGTAAATTCAAGAGTTTATTGTCTGCTTCTCGTTTACCTTCAGGATTGACGCCAATGTGGAAGATTCCCAGCTAAATGTAGAAATGGCCCACACTGAGATCCTCAAATACTTCCAGTCCGTCTCCTCCAATCGCTGGCTGATGATCAAGATATTCCTTGTTCTCATTGTCTTCTTCATCATCTTTGTGGTCTTCCTCGCTTGATGAATTTTAAGAGGTCGGAGAAACGGCACCAAAGTGGTTGAAGGAAGAAGAAGTGGGGGATGAACTTACGGGCGAATGTGCAAAAACACAAAAGGACTGGACCGCTGGGGACACAGGGTCATGGGAGGGTTTCTGATTCTCAGTAGTGAAATTATTGTAGTCTGAGGGACTTAATTCAGATCAGTTGTAAATTGTCACTGTTAAAATTTTATTCTCTCACTGTAGAGAGAAGAGGATGATGATGGTGATTATGCTAACAGTGAAACTGCGATTTACTGTCTTTAGAGAGAGGAGGCTGTTCTGATCTATATCTGCATTAATATTTGAGCCTTCATTTTTATAATAATCGCATATTAAAAGAGAAGGCTTTTTCTCCCTGAATGGTTTGATTTTCCAAACTGGTTTAGTTACATTTTTTTTTCTGACAGTGTTATCCATAATCAGCGATAACATTTTTACAATAAATTATATTTCAGATTCTGATAAACCTTATAAAATCCATTATTGATCTCTGTTCATCTGTTTTATATCAAAGACAGGACACTTATTTTACCTTGCAGAAATGTCCTGAGAAACTATTATGTTTCTCATCAAGACAAGCCTGCAGCTTTTTTTTCACCTCTGTAATACTTGTGACAATATTGTGACAATATTGTGACAATATTGTCATAATAGTTAAGCACTATTGCTTCTTGCTTCTCAGATACACTTCACAGTTACAGTTTTAATAATTTCATTATTCGCATTACAGTTTACAAAATGTAACTATTTGCAAATATTTTTCTTTATGCTAAGTATATATTTTTAATTACATCACACAAATATGGGAAGAAATACAAATATGAAACAGAAATTTCTTGAGTTACAGTGTTATTTAAGGCCTTTCATTTGCTGGCCCTTTAAATATAGGGTCTGAAATAGTGTATGTCATTTAAAACCATTCAATTGTTTGTCATTTTTTCTTTTATTTAAGTTTGATTCTGCCAAATACATAAGAACAAGTAGGAAAAAACTGCCTGGTCTTATGATTTTGTAAGGCAAATGTGAGATGCAAATGAAGACCATGGGCTTTACACAGGAACTAACTTACTAGAGATTGTAAGCAGATATTACATTGCAAAGAACTCCATATGGTTGTGAAGCTACAGACTGCTTATTTATCCCTTCAGGACATATTTGGTTTCAGATCATGACAGCATATTTGTGGCTGTATGTGTCGATTGTTCTGGGTGAGGCTGGAACCGAACATGTAATAAAGAAGACTGGTACTTAAATGAGCAATGCTTAACTTTAGCCTAATGAACACTTAAGCCTCTTGCACAGAGTCGGTCTGGAACCTAGGATCAGTTCTCTCTCATACTGTGATGCTGTGAATAAAAAAAGGAGAAAATCTAGTGGGGACACTGTCTTAAAGAAACTTTATCAAGGTCAAACTCTCTAATATTGTAAAACATGGACGCTGTCTTTCTCTTTGTCTTCTGTCTCACACACTCCATGCTCAAACTCAACAATTATGTGAAGTATATTATTTAATGAGCACTTTTTATGAAAACTTGTTAAAGGCTTTTTAGCTGAATGGTCTGCATCTCTTGTATGAAACGAACATTGTTGTAATGAAAAATAATTCATACATCTGAGTAAAATACATCTGAGAAACTGATTGTGACTCATGTGGCTTTTTTGTTTGTGGTAGTCACTATATAGCATTTATAGACTTATATAGTCTATAACTCCAATATAGTGTATAGCTATATAGTATATGTTAAAGCAGTGGTGTCAAACAAGCCCTATCAAGCAATGAATGATGCACATTATTCAGTTTCCAACTGTGTGGATTTCATCCTTAAAATAAATTATTATCAGGAATGACCAATATCGGTCAAACGCCACTAAGTTTTTTAGAGATTTACAAAATGAAAATCTATACAACACTGTATACTATAATACTTTAAACTAAAAAGGTATGCCAAATATATTCATTAGTAAATAAAGAAAAATAACTTTATAGGAGGTAAAAAATAATAGGCTTATAGAAATGCCTATACTATCTTTAGTATGATTAACACATTAATGGGTTAAAGCCTTTGTCTGATTTTCCCCTTTTCTCTTCATCTTCCTCTTGTCAGTCTGTCCTTTGTTGCTTGTAGGCTGCAGTCTTTTCTTGCTTCTGTCTGTTCTTCCATCCTTAAGTTTGTCTCCCTCTCTTCAGCTCTGAGCTGCCTGCTCAAGGGGGGTAATCTCTGGCATGCTAAGACTCCGCCCCTTTCTGGTGCGCATGACAGTTGCCAATTGTTCGGCAGTGTCCTCTTCGTCAGACCACATGTTTTGCTCCTGCAGGTTGTTGCGGGATCCTCCAAAGCTTCCTTTTCCACGCCCCAGGGTTCGGAATTTGGATCGGAAAGTGACAAAAGAAAGACTTTTACTGCGCTGTTTCTCCCATTGGTTTACACGGTTCTGGAGCTCTGCATCCCCTTGAAGTTCATCCAGGCAATTTTGCAGGACACTCCGGAACAGTCTTGGGACCTCTTGCACCTCAGGCTCAAACTCGGACACTAGTTTCCGGAACCTGTGTGAAAACGTAGTTGTAGAGTAGGGAACATTTCAGATTCTTACAATTCCTACAACTTTAAGTATTTTACCACATTTTCAACTAATCAAATCTCATTGGTCAGTGCTCTTACCTCACAATTACTGGACCACACTGTTGAGGTGGTATCTGAGCACATATGTCCTGCAGATCCAAAACATCTCCTGGTGTCAGCTCATAGGGGACATGAGGCTGAGGCCCTGCCAACCAGCTGTAGTCTGCAGAGGAGGAGTTCCGGCGTCTGCGGCTCTGTGCTTCCTTCTCTAATCTGATTCGTTCAGTCCGTTTTACCATGGCACCCAACTCCAGCATCAAAGTGTTGGTCACCAGTTCCTCTGGGGTCCTCTGGCCAGGAACTTTAGGCTCCAGTGAAAACACTGCAGACCAGGGAAACATCTGTAGGAAATAATAGAGACATGTAAAAGATGGGGCGAATCAAGTTCAGAAGAACTTAAGTGAAAACTGAGTAGCTAAAAATTCTATTATTAAGTATTTTTTAAGAGAATTAAGTGTACATACAGTGGACATAGAAGCTGGAACAATAGCATATGGCGTACTGTATGCAACTCATTATAAACTTAAAATATTTGGTTCATAAACTGAAACAAAAGCTCCTACTATTTTGCAAACATCCTAATCAAAATGCAAATATTTACAGCACAGTTACTGTGGAGTACAAGCATTATAGACATGTAAGCAAACAGTGTCTTGCATTTATTTTAATTACACTCACATTACCTTTAAAATATGAGAATTCTGAGTTTTCAAATGCTGAATATATAATTCTGTTTCTGTCAAATCTGGATGACAAAATCTGTATCAAAATCCCATATCCAAGGTTTGGTTTCCACCCTGAGCACTCGAAATGAAACAACTCTGTCTTCTAGATACTGTACATGTGTGTGTGTAATCCTATATAAATATCCAAGCTGGTATTTAGCTATCTGATTACCTCGATGAACATGTGCTTTGCATATGTAACTGTTGTGACCTTCTCCTCATAACCAGCTGACTGCACAAAAATGAATTGACACTATTGAGTCCATTTAATGTTTAGGCAAATTTATTTATTTATATATGCAAAGTATATTCTAGTATTAATGCGTTACATAACTCATCTGCGTATGTATACACAGCAGTCTGGCCTGGATCAGTCTGAAACTGGGGAGAGAAATGTAGGTGCTGTTAAAGGGTTTCCGCTTTATTCAGCACTTCAGAGTTTTAATCTGCATGTGTGTGATGATCATGGATTACACTGCAGCCCCACACGTTTCTGAGAAACAAGAGCCAAAAGCAGTGGGGATAATCTGATTACATTCTGTTTATACTGGTGTTGTCAGACCAGTAGTGACCAATAGTGTTACCTAATGCATCACAAATACCTAACAAGGTTCTCAGAAATGTTTAATGTTAAATTGAATACTAAAAACATGAAGATAATATTTCCTTCTACATGAAAAGTTTCACCACAGTACTTTATCTGTGTATGTCTGTATACTCATTTTAAATGGTTACATGGTCATTCATCTCCATGTGTTTAACGTTAGGGTTTTTTAATATGCATCATATAATATACATCAGTTTCAGCCATAAAATATTCGGTTTAATGTCAGATTCTAATACATTTTCTTTGCAGATAGTTGTCCTATACGTATCCTTGTCTAATGTATTGAATAAATGTAATCAACAGTAATATTAATGTTTTTCCTTACTTTAGGTTAATGTTTAAACATTACCGATGGCTTTATCTTTTTGCATGTATTTAATAGTTGATATTAAATTAGCCAAACCCCCAAAAGATACTTGTCATTCTGTACCGCCGGTAACCTTTTCACGCCCCGCCTCTTCTGCGGATGTCACCCACCCCCGAAGCCTCGCGTCAAATCAAGATCTGCTGCAGTTCTGAGTAAAGAGGTATGAGACGTTCGTCGCCTGCTCGATTTTGACTGTTTACAATAACGTCAAGCTTAATAAAACTTTAAGCGGTCAAACGCTAACAACAAACCGAAAATAATGTTTTAACAGAAGTCAGGAGCGCTGTTCTAACTCAGAAAATATCAAAAGTCCGGGTAAGTGATGCCGCAATGTTTAATTTTACTGTAACATCCCTTTGTATTTCATTTGACAGGTTTCTGATTTATATTTCCTGACAATAAATTATAAACACAACCTTTTAAAAGAACCTGTTTATGTAGCCTTTAAATAACTATACTTGACACGCCTTGGAAAGTACGAATTATACTATGGCCAATATTTACATAATGAATATCAATTAGCCCCGTTTTTAGGGACGACCAATCATGTGGTCTTGTTAATATTTATGAGACAAGCCTCCATCATAGTAGGATTCCAAACTCAATTAAAACGACTGTCCAAGTTTACTTGTACAAATAGCCAATGGATATTGCAGACGTTGGACACGGCTGTGATTAAATATGTATGTACACTTAATGTCTTCATGACCATTTACTAAATGTTTGCCATCCTAACATTGTTCTGTTTTTATTATTTTAATTTTGATTACGTTTAATGGTGGCAATGTTGGTCGCATTTAAACCTTCTTCCTGGTGCTTTGTAATGTGAATGAAGACACAGTTCACAGTTCAGTGAAACTCATTGGCTGGATTTTCCTCATTCTTCTGCTTATGCAATGCTGGTGACTTGTTTGTGACTGAGAGGCTACACATAGCAGGATGTGACCGACACTCTCACTGTGTGTTTGTGTCCACATACTCTATAATTTACTCACTAGCCAAAGCTTTGCTTTAACTTTAGACTTTCTAAATTAATTGATTAGCTCTTAAGTTTTTGTTTTGACAGCAGAAGTCTTTTAAGTGTGTTTTATAATCACCAACACAAACACTGTGATTTTAACTTTTTAAAGACATGGACACTGCATATAACTAATTCACCTGTCCTTTTGTCAATAGTGACTGTTAAATGTGTGAACTGATATTTCTGGTCTAAAACAAGTACAGACAGCTGAGAGCTTGTTCCCTGAGGCGGCACATGGGATCTTCATGAAAACAACTTGAGCCAAAATTTGTGACTACCTTTAAAGCTCAAACACCAATCTCACATTCTCCATATTTCATCTCTCATGGTATTAGAAGAGGGATCAGTATGCTGCTCAGCTAAGGCCTTGAAGCTTCGGTTGGTGGTCACCAAAGTCTCTGGCAATGAGTTGGCCAGGCGAGGACTGGACCGTGGGTCTGACCGGTCACGTCCTGCTGAAAGTGCAGCAGCTCCAGGCTCAGAATGAGAAGCTGACCAAGGAAAGACAGCAGAGACAGCTGCAGCTGGACAACTCAGAAGTAGCACTGCACAAACAGAGGAAAAAGGTTTGCAGTGGTGCTCTTATCACACGTTATCATGTGTGCTTTAATAGCATGTCTCAGACAGTGTACAGCTTCCTTGGAAGGTAACCAGACCATTACAGCTGTTGAACAGAAAGTTGGATAGAAGAACAGCTGTCATTTTGTTAGTGCTTCGTATTTAGACTTTCAGTGGTAATAGGTGATAAAACTGCATACCAATCCAGACCGGACATATCTGTAGAGATAAAATGAGGGATTTTAACTGTAATATGCCATTGAGGACAAAACTTAAATCCTCATTTGTTCCAGTTATGCAGTCCCTGTAATAAGTTCGTTATACTGTTCTATGATAACACGTTTATAAAACAGATTATTTAGATTTATGCATTTATGTATTTAATACATATTCAGAAAGTTGGAAGAACTGACAATGGATTCCTCAGCTAGTTGATTAGTCATTCACATTCTCTTTGTGATGTTGTCTTTCTCGTGTTGTCCTCCTCTTTATCCATCTGTCTCTGTGTCAGTATGAGGAGGTGCGTGTGGAACTGGCTGCAGTTCAGAGGGAGCTGGGAGGAGTACGTGAAGCAGCGCAGACAGAGGTCCGGACCCGGGAGCATCTGACACACGACCTGCAGGTCAAAAAAGGACAAGTGCACTCACTGGAGGGCCAACTTGAATCTGCCAAAAACCTGACACAAAGCCTAACACAGGAGATCAAACGGTGAGAGGCACATTGCTCCTTCTGTTTTTGGTCCTCATACAGTAGTGCACTCATCTGTGTAGTCAGTGTAGTACACTCATCTTTTAAAAAGCACTACCATATAAATAATGTAAATACAGTTTATTAAAAATTATCCTCATACAGTAACCACAGTTATCTTCATATAACAAGCATATCATGTTTCATACTTGATCTACTGGTTAAGGAGTCGTGCTTGTAATCAGTAGTTTGCTGGTTTGATTCCAGCACTAGCAGGTAACAACTGAAGTGTCCTTGAGCAAGGCACCTAACCCCGATTGCTCCCCGGGTGCTGCAGGGATGGCTGCGCACTGCTCCAGGTGTGTGTGTGTTCACGACTTGCAGTGTGTGTTCACTCCTCACAATGGATGGGTTAAATGCAGAGGTTGCGTTTCGGTTATGGGCAACCGTCAGTTTCATGTGTCATGCTACTATGCTGATCCATAACTCTGCTCTCTGTCTGTCTCTTTATTTCTGTCTTCCTTATGTCTCTCTGTAGGCTTGAGGCCGAGCTGGAGAAGGTGCAGAAAGGTAATGGCTCTGGGGATTCCATGTTGTTTTCCGCACCTTGTTGGAGTATGAGTTCTCCCCGGGATCACAACGGTACAACCTTACTCTCAGTCTGTTTGTTTTTCCTCACTCTGGCTCTGTAATTTTACGGTCTGCTTTTGTATTCACGCATTGCCCATCCGTAAAGATTACAAAACATCCCCTGATAAACTAGGGGAAAGAGTGTTGTCTGACTTACTGAAGGTCTCCAAGGGCAGATTCATTGCATAGTACAATGTACTATTACATTGTTATTCTTTCTGACCCTTGTTTTAATGTGGTGACTGTGTATGTTTATTTGTGTGGGTGTGTGTGGGATGGATATAGAGTGATCTACCTGTCATTGTTCTGTATGTTTTTACAACCTGTTTAAACTCTGCAGGTGGTTTCAGTGCAGAGGGTGACAGCAAAGCACAGCCTGTCAGAGTAAGTCATGTAAACACAACACTTAAGAGCAGAAAGCTATTGCTTTTCTCGCTGTGGATCATTTGTTTATAAATACAGTTCCTGACGGTCACTTGTTTGCCTCATCTTGTCTCCGGTGTAGCAGCAGCTGCAGTTTGGAGACACCCTCAAGCCTGTGGTGGAAGGGGCTACCTCTCCATTTCCACAGCAACCACAACAATCCCCACCCCTTCGGCATCACGTTCGCCAATCAGAAGCATCCACCCCTTCCTCAGTGTTTCCATGGGAACGTAATAATTTGTGGTCCACTCCCAAAGGAAGATCTGCTGCTTCAGTTTCATCCAGTGATGTCATAGTAGAGAACAATGACTCAGGGATAGAGGAGACTTTGAGGAAAGAGATAGATGGTGAGCTTCTCCACACCAGCTTAGGGTTTAAGCAGTTTTGCCTTATGTTACTCATTATGAAATGTTCTGTATCAAAAGAACAAAGGTCAAGGTTGGGACTAGTATCATCCGATAAAGTCAATGTTAAATATTTGTTATCTTGTTTTAAAAGTCACTCAACACTCAATAGTCAAAATGACTATTTCTTTAACCTTGTTCTAAATACTGAATTACTGTGTGATGTTATAGATAACTCTTCATGGTGAAAAGCTTTCTGTTGAAATCAGGACATTTGCCTGTCTGTAATCTGTTTTGTAGACATGAATGAAAACCGCATTCAGTCCAAAGTCACTGTGCTCACTGTTGCCATGGCAGTCAATGAGAGTGTTGGTCAAGCCCATCTGTGGCATGGGCAGATTTGTGTACTGTTTGCATGTGAGTGAGGGTGGAGATTTCTACAGCAGACACTGACTGTGCTGGAAGTGAAGTGGATATATAGACATTAGAATCTGTGTGTGTTTTAAAATAAAAGATTAATACTATTTCAAGAAAGATTAATACTAAAACTATAATTTATTTTTGTAAATAAAATTTTTAGTAAATAAAAAAACATTTTAGTAAATATAAATATAATAGTTTGCTATGTGTTCGGTATTAAACAATAACAGCAGAATTATTATGGAGATTTATAGCACTAGTTAGTGTTGTGTGAATCCCAGGACACAACAGGCTGCTGGTCGTTCGTCAGGTGTTTTTTAAGCTATAGTCGACTTCGGTTTCTGTTTGGCAGGAAGAGAAACAGACACGAGAAAACAAGCAGACAAGTGCAGATGGGTTTGGTGGGTTCCAGGCTTTATGCTGTAAAAGTTAATACTGTAGAGAATGTTAATGTTGAAGTGAATTAAATTGGCTTAGGTAGATTATATTGCCACACACCCCCCAAAGTAGTTTAATTGGGGAGCTGCTTTATTCTTGGAAGGACAGGATACGCAATATGCAAAGTCATGCCTCCTCCAAAACACTGTAACACTTTAATTGTTTGACAGGCAAGTAGGACATCCTTTCATTCCATTTGGATTGAATGCAATGATTGGTCAAACAGTTATATTATGCCTTTCACAGAAGATTTATGTTCATAGAGGTAAGGTAAAGTTGTATGTTATTGTTATCTCTCCCAGTTCTACATTACATTTGAATCTATTTCAAAAGTATTTACAGCTGTTGTGCATGTGTACTTTAAAGAGCATGTAATTTTCCCTCAGTGCACCAGTTTTAATTAAGACAGTTGGCATGAGAGGAGCAGGATGTGCAGAATGGATGGAGAGAGAGAATGAGTGAGTGAAGTAAATAATCTGGCAAATAGTTTTTTTTTTTAATCTTTTTCCAGAATTAGCTGAATCATTTTATTGTGCTGCCAGTAAGACTGGATTAAATTGTGTGTGTGTGTGTGTGTGTGTGTGTGTGTGTGTGTGTGTGTGTGTGTGTGTGTGTGTGTGTGTGTGTGTGTGTGTGTGTGTGTGTGTGTGTGTGTG
>JBAJNP010001128.1:35691-68533 GCA_036877545.1 Yasuhikotakia modesta
TGTGTGTGTGTGTGTGTGTGTGTGTGTGTGTGTGTGTGTGTTTGTGTGTGCGTGCGTATTTGGGACAGAAGTGTTTTTGTGTGCACAGTAAGAATGTTCTCCATTGTTGTGTTGAGTCATGAGTGAGGTCATCAGGGTTTGTCATTATTCACACCCAGCTGATTCTGCCAGCTCTACACCACATCAGAACTGATTCCTCACTTTAAACACATCTTTTAGATGGGTTCCTGGTTGGGAACGTGAACTTTACAGGAATGTAAATTCTCTGTAATAAACAGTCACATTGGCAAATGATTCAGCGGTCAGTTGAAGGGACCAGAAAGGCTTTTATATTGTAAATGTTAGAGTATTTAAGTAATGTTAAAATTCCTTTTTACATTAGACTACAAAGCAATTCTGATTTAGATTGACACCCTCTTTCTAAACCTTTAGTTGGATTTTATATTGTGAATGTTAGAGTATGTTTATATACATTTATATTGTTTTAGAAAGCAGGTCAGAATGTCAGAGAATATTTTAAATAATTAAGTGACTATTTCTCTGTCTCTCAGCTCTGCGTGTGCAGGTGTCAGATCTGCAGCGTGTGGCACAGCTGGAGTCTGAGCGTTTAAAGGACATAGAGTCTCGTCTCACTCAGGCTCACAGAGATCTCAGCACTAAAGAACAGAATCTAACACGGACTCAGGATGAGTTGACTCGAGCACAGAGCCGCATCACACAGGAGACTGACCGGGTGAGAACCACTGCTGGGGCAGAACGTAAACAAACAACACAAACACTGTCTCACATAAATTCACTAAAAAAGGGGCCTGCAATTACACTAACCCTTTACATTATTAAAACAACAATTTCTCTTGCGAAGTCATGGCAGCTGCCCATAATTTAATTTTAAATATAGATTTATAATTGCCAGTTTAACATAATGTATGTATTTCAAGTGTGTGTGAAATTGGAAGTGTGTGGAAATCCTCTGGATTTGTGTGTTTGTGAGATACCTCTTTAGGTATGTAATAATGAACTTGAGGTGAAACGTGTGTGTGTGTAGGCCCAGGCTGCTGAGCAGAGGGTCAAACAGCTTCAGGAGGAGCTGAAGTGTCAGAGGCAAAATGCTGAAACCAGTCGCTGTAATGCAGAACAGCGTAGGAAAGATATGGAGCGAGAACACCACAGGGTAAGGAGTGTGTGTGTGTGTGTGTGGCAAGATGTATGTATCCGTATCTGTTTGCTTTTCCTCAATACTAAATTATTTCAGAACAATGAAATTTGTTTTTTATGTTATAGGAACTTCTGGAACAGCAGAGAGAGAGACAAGCTCTGGAGAAACAACATCAACAGGAGATCAATAGACTGAATCAGGAGATCCAGCAGGCCAGAACCCTTCACAACACACTGCAGGCTCAGCATGACAAGGTACCACTGAAACTATTTAGGCTACTAACTTAACTGCATTCTGTAGTGTACAGATTTTGTGAATTATGTAGCTATTCCAGTGTTAACCTGTTTTTCAAAACACAGTGGTTACAGAATACGTATTTAGTAAAATAATTGAGAAATAACAGATATAAAGGATAATTTACACTAAGCAGGTCATAGTGGCAAAATTAGATTTATTTACTAATACCTGATACTGGTAACTGGTTGACTGTACATTTATTTTACTTATTACAGAGCTACCCGCCAAAAGAATAAATTATATTATATCTGAGAGCAGTAAGAGTTGTAAAACTAGCACCTCTGTGTAGAAAATCAGTAGTTAACTACTTTATTATTAGTAACTAGTATAGACACCCACACTTTACTCTGGCCTAGAAGTGTTATTTCATATTATTTCATTTGCCAGATAGTCCGTTTGAACATTTTCAGTTCACTTGATGCTCTCATTTTCCCTTCTTCTGTCTTCCTCTCTGAGTCTCATGGGAGCGGCAAAATGTCCACTGGTCAATGTACTAATGTCACCTCTCTCTCTCTCTCTCTCTCTCTCTCTCTCTCTCTCTCTCTCTCTCTCTCTCTCTCTCTCTCTCTGTCTTTCTGTGTGTGTGTCTCTCTCTCTTGCTCTCAATATATTAATAAATATCTCTGTCACTCATTGTCTCATGCTCCTGCTGCTTCTGTGTTTTCTCACATGCTTCTATTCCTCTTTTTGTTTTTTTTCTCTCTCAGAGGACACAAGAGCAGAGGTCAGTGTTGTGATTTCAGTGTCAGTCCTGTCTGAAACTCAGCATGATTTCACTGAGGTGTTTTTATTCAGTGCAGGAAGGAGATCTGAAGATTTGACCTACTCACGGTTTAATAAAAATCACTTCTTTTGCACTATTAAGTTTTTGAATTAAAGAATTAAAATACATTTCCACTGATTTAAGTATGGCAAATCTATTTAGAAAACCTGTTTTCTAAACTGAAGCATGGATGAGCCATAATTTAGATTTATGAAATTGCATCATGGTTGTTTCTGATAGAATGGAAAGTTTGTATGTAGATATCTGTATTTGTGTTTTCCATTACATGAATTAATGAAACTCACATGCTCAAATTATTTTGTCATGGCACATGTTTCAGTTTATCATCCTGCATGAATGATTGACATGAAACCTACTGGGTTCATCAAACCTACAACCACCAGTCCTCGGTTTTCCCTCGTACACACTAACCTCTCTGACTGTGTGTGTCAGGTGTGTCTGCAGAAGCAGGGTTTGGAGAGAGATCTGGGGGATGTGAAAGGAAAGCTAAAGAACACCGAAACTGACCTGAGAGAGAGTCAGAAGAGAGAGAGTCAAACTGAGGCCAAACTCATGGTATAGCACACACACAACTGAGAGACACACATGAAGTACAAAACATTTAACTTGACTAAAATGAGAATTTCCATGTGACTCAGACTGGTCTAAAATGTTTTGGAGTAAAACCAAAGAGAGAGAGAAAGACTTATGTCTATGGATTTATGTTATAACTAGAAACTAGTTCTGTTACATTCTATCATCTTCAGTGTAGTCACTCTTGGCCTACAATTAGCAAAAATGTCTTCTTGCCATTTTATCATCTTTCTTAGAAGTATCTTACTTATTTGGTCCAAACCATTCATTACAAAAACATAAAAAAAATTAGGCATAATTAATAGATCTAAATTAATAAGTTGGAACAATTATAATTTTCATTATTTAAAATATTTAAGCAAACAGCTGCAAAATAGAACATTTTTAAGATCACAGTCAAGAGTTTTTAAACTTTTGAACAGTACTGTATACTAATAATACTATTACTAAATAGAATAAATGTATTTAATTTTTTCAGTATTTATTTCTTCTAATAACAAAGTCCCCACTATACCATTTGTTTTCAATTAAGTCTGTAGTAGTTAAGTTGTTAAGTTGTGTAGTTAGTAGTATAAGAAGAGAGAGACCAAAGCTGCAAGTGCAACAATACCGTTATTGACTCAGATACAGCTTCATTATCTCCCTATGACTTATGTTTCTCACTGGGGCCTAAACCTTTATTTATAGAGTGCGTTCAGTAGAAAAGAAATGTATTATAATCATGAAAACCTTTATATGCTGTTTAAATCACTAGACAAAAACAGTGTTTGAGAGAAGTGGAATTTTATATGCACCAATCAGGTTATGCATATAGTGTTACACTATCTAATAAACTTGTTGTCCAGAGGTTCATTCATTTTGTGTTTTTGGGTGTGTGCTTTTGTTAAACAGTTTTCTTTTTGCCTTCAGTATGAGGATTTTTATGCTTACATTTCCATTAAAACGTATTGTGGCAGTGTAGTTATAATGTAGCTTGTGGCTGCTCATGCAACAGGTGTCTTATCTTATTTGACGCTTGTTTGGTTTGTTCCTCTCCTAAACATGCACTTCTCACCTTGTCCTGTAGGAGGCGCTAAGGGAGGGAGAGAATTTCACAGTGTTTTTAGGACAGATGAAGAAACAGGAGAAATCTCTGCAGGAGGAAGTAAAAAGGTTGACCAATGAGCTTGCTGAAGCCCTTCATCACATTAAAGAATTGCAGGGTGAGAAGGGCTGAATTTCTTCCTTGGGGGGAAATCAGTTCATTTGGCTTACCTTGGTTCTCATTTCATATGTTTGCCTCCCCCTACTGACCAGACTTTGACAATACACTTAAAATCTCATGTCTGTTATGATTTAATCAGACTAGCCAATCATAAAAACTCTCACATCTTGCCAGTAATAACATTGCAGTAGTTCATAGTGTCAATTCTACACTGATTAAAGCAAATGAACCATACATTAATACTTGATTTAATCAGGGGTGTACACAAGTGTATTCATGGTTAAAAGTGGAATTTTAACACCAATTCTGATTGGATGATTGGATGAGATGATGGAACAAATTGCCTAAGACCTGAAACACTATACATAGCTCATAAGTGGTATGTACAAAGTACAGAAATGTATGGCTTGATTTTTTAAAAACTTTTTGTGTTCGTGTCTTTTCCTGTAGCTAAGCTGGTCGCTCCTCCTCAACCCTTGTCAGCTCCTCATTTCAGCTCCGCAGGAGATTACCTCTCTTCCTCGATTGCCTTACATCATGACTGCTCTCCTCCTTACCACCCCTCCACTCAGAAAATTAAAGCCCCACAAACAGCCCTAATAAGAAAAGAAGATAAGATGAATTTTTCCTCCTGCAGAGAGCCGGGAGAGGGCATTGATTCTGAGAACATCAGGAATTATGGACCTAAAGAGTCTCAAAAAATTAGAGGAAAAGGAGTCATAACACATCAGAGCAGGTCTGTGAAATTAAGTGAGACTGATGTGGACACCTCACTAATGGAGCAAGATACTGGTGTAGAGGACATGGATACAGACTTGCTCACATATGACTCAACAAGCGGTACAGTGTCTAAAAGTGAATCGGATGTTACCTGTAACTTACAAGGCATCGCACATCAGGCATCACATAATGTACAAAAACATGACTCTGCATCTCTGAAAGATCTCAAGAAAGAGAATGCTGAGCTTCGTGATGAGCTTAGAGATGTTAAGTATGAACTTCAGAAGAGGCTTGAAGACCTGGAGTCCCAGAGGAGGGCTGAAGCAGAGGCCAGGACCAAACTTAAACAGTTTAGCCACAAAAACTCAACTCAGACAGAGCAGCAACGGGTCAAAGCGCTTGAACTCAAAGACAGTGTGACCAAACTTGAAACCGAGCTGGAGCAGGAGAAGAAAGAGAGCACAAAACTAAGAGCAGCCCTTGATGTGTTAGAAAGAGAAGCTGAGAAAAGGCAGAAAGAGAAAGAGAGAGACCAGGAAGAGGCCACCAAGCTGAAGGAAGTCTTAGCTGAGATGGGACAAAAGGAGACATCCATGGAGGACAAGATGAGGAGATTGAAGATAGAGCTGGAGGACCTTCAGCTGAAGCTTAAACAGGAACGGGAGGAACGAGAACAGGAACAGAAGCTAATTCAAAGAGAGGAAGTGGAAGGTTTTAAGACTGCACAGCTTCAAGAAGAGCTGGACAATCTTGGAAGGTTTGGTATTAAAGAGAAGCTCTCAAAAGACAATGTTCCTGTCTCTTATTTACAGTTAGAAAACCACCTAACCACTATAAAGGCTCCTATGGTTGAAAACAAAGATTTTGGTTCCTCTCCTGATATGCTAAAATCTACCTGTGACTCTGTGAACCTTCAGAACACTCTGGTTTGCAAAGAAACCAGAGCAGTGGAGCTGATTATGGATCTTGGAGTACAAACTGGACTAGCAGAAACAGCACAGACAAACACAGAAGAAAAGACATCAGCAGCAGAGGGAGAAGGGACAGATTTGGAAAACACTGCCTTTTTAGTTTTGGAGATAGAACGTTTGAGATCAGCAAGGGATCAAGAGATAGAGAAAGCAAAACTAGCCCAAAGAAAGCTAGAAGACCTACAGACGCAGGTGACCAGTCAGACCAAACACCTGACCCTGGCTTTTGAAAGCCAGAGCAAGCACATTGAAAAATTGCTGGGAGAGTTGCATAATAAAGATTGCACCATCCAGAGGCAAGGCGAGGAACTGCAAAAATGTCAAGAGACAATCACTGTTCTTCAAGAAGCAAAGCAGAATAGGGAGAATGTTGTCTCCAGCGAGGCCTCTACACACCAGGAACTGTCTACAGAGATATCAAGAGATTTAAGTTGTGATTCTGTTATTAGCAACACAAGCATAAGTGACCATGAAATGTTTAATGACAACACACTGCAGATTTTAAAGAACTCCCAGCCTACTGTACAACTGCCTGTTGGACACTCTGTTAGTCAAACCATTACACAAACCAACACTATAGATGTGTCCGATAAACTACAAGTAGAACCTGAAGTTTGTAAGTCACATGAATTTGGTGTAACTTCAGCCACACATTGTGAATGTGCTTCATTTTCTGCCATAAATTCTGAAGGACAAAAACTTTCAAAGGTAACAGACAAGAACTCCAGGGAAACTAAAAACTGTACTACAACAACATCTCACTTGCAAGACCAGTCTGACCAGTCAGAAGTTCTAAACTTGCAACACAACAGTCCAGAACACTCCACAGATATTAGTGAGCTGGAAAAAATATGGAAGGAATTACATGAAGCTCGAATTCAGCTACATGTGTTGAAGAATCAGAACGAGGCTCTTTGTTTACAAGGGAGTGTGACAGAAGAAGAGCTTCTGTTTGTCAAAGGAGAAAATAAAGAGTTGAAATCAAAACTGAGACACTTTGGCCAAGACATTTGTGCTGACAGCAACTCTACACAAAATGCTGCTTTACCATTAATGAACATTAAAAGCAATTATCTAAATCAACATCTTCAAAATCAAGAAATTGCAAACAGTGCCCCTTCAGGAAAGGAGGAGCCTGTTGTTTATAATAAAGACCCTGAAGACAATGAAATGGAGGGAACGGAGAAGAGCACAGAATGTGAATATGAACACTACTCTACAGCAGAGGTTCACTCTCTTCAGGTGCAGGTACATTTTTTATTTTGTTCTTGGTAAGTCACTGGTCATAATTACTTTTAACTGACATCATATGTGACAGCTCTTTATTTTATAATCACTTTGGCAACTAGCTAAGAACCGCTCAGAAAACCTTAGCGACCACACAGCACCATTCTATTCATTTTATTCTCTTTAATGTTGTGTCTCAGATTCAGGCACTACAAGACCAGATCCAGGACCTCTCTGAGCAGAACAGAACTCAAGTTGAAGAACTAGAACTCTGGAAACTCTCGGCTATGGGAGAAATGGTTGGCAGCAGTTCTCCCTCCATCATGCTCCGACAGTTTGAGCTAGTCCTTCCCTGTTTGTCTACCAAGCTGCCTGTGGAACAGACAAGGTACCACTCTGTGCTGCCGTTTGCCATTTTGACAGGTGTTTGAGATTAATTATTGACGCAATATTACTGTGTAAATTGTATTTCTTCATATTGTTTTAGCCTACATCAATAAACATATACTGTATGTTAACCTATAGCTTTAATTTTTAACCTATAACCTATATATGTTTTCTTTAATGTTATTAGATTTAGAAGGTAGTGTGAGGTACTTAAGGTAAATTATTGGTGTGCAGGACCTGAGATGGTGTTTGGGGGATGGTGTAAACAGGTTCTGTGGAAGAGAGATGTTTGTACAGGACTGTTACTGCAGGACACTTCTCTGTCTCTTCAACAGTCTACATGCTGTCTGTTGTAGGGCCACGACATACCATTGCACTGCAGGTATAACACATCTGTGCAGATCAGAGGATGGGAATGACCAGACCAACCTACTTGAGACAATAATGACACATGCTGTAAGTGAATCTCAGGGACCTGATGAGGTAAAAAACAACATAAAATTACAAATGATTTTGTAATTAAAATACAATTGTTTGCAACAGAACTACTTTTGCAAATGTGAAATGTTGATGCATGAATTTAAATCACATTCAGATATTGTCAGGAGTGCATGTGACCGCAATGTATTTAAAATGTAACCATTAATGTGTCCTTATGACTTTTTTTATCACGTTCAATGCAGAGTGCAAACGTACTGCTGAATAAATATATTTCTTTTGTCCCGGTGCTAAAACAGAATATCTGATATAGAATATCAAAAATATCAGAGAACATATCATTATTTATTCAGTGAAATATCTGTGAGTCAAATGTTCTTTTACAGGCTCCTTAACTTTTTTGAATTGTTTTCAGGATCTAATTATTGGAAATGAAAGTCTGACGACTGTAAAACAAGCAGAAGAATGTGAGAGCAGCTCAGTAATCCACAGCCATGAAAGTCCTTCAGTCTGCATGTCAGATGCAATGATTAGTAACACAAAAAATAAACTGTCAGATCTTCAGATCAAACCAGCTCAGCAGATTGCCTTGGTGTCTCCTGAGTATCAGACCAACATGCCTCCTGCCAGAGCGATCAGCCAGGGAGATGCCTTAATCAACCTTTCCATTTCAGGCCAATATCAGACCAAAGTAATCAACTCCAAGCCAATCGCAGAGCCCTGTGAGAACAACCCTTCCCAGAATCCTGACTTACGTGCTGCATGTAATGAGATTAAAACCATGGAGACTGTTGCTTTGGATAAACATAAGGTATTATCTCCAAAGTATTATAGCGGAGATGCAACAGATAAACAGAACCGTCACGCTACTATAGGGGGTTCAGTACTGAGTGAGAATGAGTCTAACTCTGCTCACGGTCAAAGAGCAGAGATCATAAAGTTTACTGGAGGTCCTAACAGCATGGAGGTCAAAGATGTCCAGAGTGTGTCTACCCAGACTGAGGGGAGCAGAGAGCTGGGTTTGGAAGTCTTCAGTGACTCTCCATTGACATGCTCTCTCATCCAAACCAGCACCCAGACAGATGATGTATGGCTGGAGACTGAGGACAATGGTAAAGAGACTTCTAATTCGCCGCCCCTCTCTCTCAATACACAGCCTGTTACAAACCCACTACTGTTGTCCAAGGCCTTCCCCATGAGTAACCCAGCTCACCTTGCGGAACGCATACGACAAAACCGCAGCCGAATGTCTGCTGCTTACGATGACACAGAGTACGAACCGTATGGCCTGCCAGATGTTGTCATGAAAGGTGAGATTACTCACAAATAATACAAATACATCAGTTAACATGTATTGTATGTTAATCTATTGCTATGTTTTGTTTACATTTACATGTATTCATTTGGCAGACGCTTTTATCCAAAGCAACTTACAGTGAATTCAACACATACATTTTTTATCATCACTTGTGTTTCCTGGGATCGAACCCACAACCTTTTTGCTTCTAACGCAATGCTCTACCAGTTGAGCTACACAGGAACTAAACTGGTTTAAATTAATTTTATTGGTTCAAATTATCAGATCTAAAGTAATATGGCTGCCAACAGTTAAACTTATTTGAAGATATATAGTTAAATGAGATGAAGGGAACGGAGCTAAATAAATATTAGTAATAAGATGTAAGTGCAGAAGATAGAGGTGTCACAACAACCCCTAATTCTGTTTGGTTGTATTAGCTAAACACTGAATGGAACATTGCTGAGCAGAAGAGGAGACTGTTCTTATGCTTACACATCCTTTCTTTCCATAGGCTTTGCAGATATCCCCAGCGGGCCAGCTTGTCCATATGTTCTGCGCAGGGGGCTTCTTGGTACTGATGCAATGCCCCTCCCACTCAGGGAAGCCACACCCCAGGAAGAAAGTGAAGATGTAGAGCCGTAGTACTCCACATCGTAGTACTCTAGAGCCGTAGTGCTACTATTGCTAACTCCCGTAGGTGCTGCATTTCCTTGGCTGCTCTCATGCATACAAAACAATCATATATTTCTATTTATGACAAACCGCATCAGAAACAGGTTTCAATACTGAAAGACTTTCACTGCCTCTTTAATCACAATGTAATTGTGATAGAATCCTAGTCTGAACAAAACAGACACGCTGTCTGAATCTGAGGCCTGTTCTGATTCTAGTCTTTAGAATTTTAAACATTACAGTTTTCTCTTTTCGTTATCAGCTTAATTACAATGCCTTATTGTGCATATTGATGCCATGTATTTTCATTTGAATAGCGAAGCCATTTTGAGTTTGGATTTTACATTTGGGTGTAATATATTTTTGTTGGCAAAGCGTTGGCCAATTTTATAAAACTTGAATTTTGTGAATAGCCTTATTTATTAAACGATAGTGTGCACTGCCTTGTGAGTGTTCTCTTTTTTAGTGTGTGTGTGTGTGGTATGACTCAGATGAACCTGAGCCTGTTTCCGATCCTTGTATGGTGGTTCAACAGTGACAGACTGTTTCTCGTTCTCTCTGTCATCTAACAGCTTTATAATGCACGCTGGAGTATTTATATTATTTGTCAGTTTGTGATTCCGCATTGAAGATGCATTGGATAAATGCAATGTTGTTTAGATTAATATATTTAATTTAGTTCTTTTGTGCTTCTTGGTGTATATTTGTTTTTCTATAATTGGTATTTTCATTTCAGAATGTTAACATTTATTAAACTTAAATGATATCCATTCTGCATTCTGTATGACAGTAATCTGTACACAAATCTGAAACTTTTACATCATTTTCATTCATACCGATCCTTTGAGCCTTATTATTACATTTAATTTTAAGACTAACACTTAATAATTAGCATTAAAATGAATTAAATCCATGTTTTAAAGATCCTTAAATGTAACCGAACAAACACCATAGGAATTATTTTGTAGGTTTTCGTTTTCTGAATGGGCTATATTTATATGTATATTTTAAAAACATGTAAGAGGGCATTTGCCATATGTCCATCTATCTATAAATTCTGGCTCAAACATAAATGCAGTCACTATTTTCTTGTTTTGAAATAGAATAAAGACTTGTCCAATCTTTAACGTAAGACTAGCAAAATGATCACTTGCAAAACGTTTGTTTAAAATGAGACTATAGATGTTACTATACAATGTAATGATGCAATGTAATGTTGATTATGTTTATCTAGATTGTCCTGTGATCACATTGACAAAAAGCACTTTTGCAGAAAGAGATCTAATTTTTCACTAACCATGAATAATTAATTGTTTGTCTATATGCTGTTTCAGCACTGTTCCTTGGTGCTGAAATGGCTGTCAAGCCAACCCCCCCACCCACCCCACCAACACCCTGCCACCCCCTTCAAACCCCTGAACACAAGTAAGTTAATAGTAATTCTGTTTCCCAATCGCACCAGCAATCCAATGTTGAGAGACTGACCTTGAAAAGTAATGTCTTGTGTTAGTTGCAAAACCATGATTCCTTCACAGTAGGGTTCCTTCACAAAGCATTACCAAAGACGCCCTGAACATTTCCATTATCTAGCCTTCCTGTTTTCCTTTTGCTTAGATGAAAGATTTCAAGATAATAGTGTTTAGCAGGGACTTGTTAGTTGGGTAGGCTGGTGTAGTTTTGGTGCAATCTATATGGGATTTCCCCCCACAAAACACATCTCCTATGAAACTGTTTGCTATGCCATTTTTGCAGAAAAAGAAACCCCAAGGAAATGGGAATGACCATGTTTACAGGGACCGTCCATTACATATTGATGTATATGTGCTTTATCTTTCTTTATTACAGTTACACACAAAGTGACATATGACAGTGCATATAAAAGTGGAATCTGTTCTCATCAAAGTATCTGTTATCAAATTTTTTATTGCAATAAATTATGGTATTTGTAAAACACTTGTTAGGCTGTATTCTAATGGTATCATTCAAGCACTATATATTTGTCTGTTTTGGCTGAACAGAGTCTGTGTTTAGTCCAGACCGAATGCTTTCCATGGTTCACTAAATTGCTTCACTGAAAGAAGTGAACAGCTGGCACGGTTTTATCGTACACACCTGCTTTGGTCATGAGTAATTTCCACGGTTAAAGCACAACCTGTTTTGGAGAATAATGTAATAATAGACTGAACTAACCCTTGTTCTTGACGTTATGCACTTGTGTTTTAATAAGCCAAACATAAGTCACTGTTGGAGCAGAAATCAAAGGCATGTCTTGGGAACTGATATCCCCTATCGTAGCTTTTAAAGCGTGCAAAGGCCATTTTGGTCTCTGCATCAGCCCACTCTGGGAGTTCTGTCTAATCTCCTCTGTGCTTTGAGGGTCCTGAGGGCCCGCTGTGGCCTAAAAGGGAATGTTTTGAATTTTGAATTTTAATTCGATCGTTGCTCAACGATTGCACTGCTGCCCACAGATGAAAGGACTGTCATGTGCAAAGATGTTGCTTTAATGCGCAATTTGCTAATGTGCATCACATTGGCTGATATCCTCAGAGATGCTGTGAGCTGTTTAAAATGCCCCTGCTAACTGACAGATATCATCCCTTAGGTGCTGTAATTGGAGTGGCCAATTCAAAATACAGCCAATCAAAAGCGCCGTCGGCCTGTCATTAGTTTCATGCATTTGGTTTGGCTGACAGGTCTTTGGATGGCGAAGTTTTGGAGAGATGGTGTGTGGGGATGAAGTTAGCAACGTGGCTGAGACACAGAACATTAACATGATGTACAACAGACCACATCCAACCCCTGCTTCCATGGTTATTTTCACAATATAGCACAACCTAGAGTGCGTTGTTGCTTTAATAGAACAGTTACTACATAACAACAGAAATTACGAAATAACAGACACAAATTTTATATAAAAAGTTATTTAACTTTTATAATTAAAATATGAAAAAGTTGTATAACTTAAATAACTATTTAAGTTATTTATATTTTATTAGTCAGGCAATTTATGTAATATCCACCTTGCTAGAATGTGCTTGATGTGTAAACAAAGATTAACAATTGGCTACCATGGGTAATGCAAAGTGATATATATTCAGTATTTGGGTGAACGTGTTTCATGTCAAAGCCAATGATATATATTTGATATAATATATTGGTTTTAATGAAGGGATTTTTTAATAATAGAAATCTCATAACTCCTCTCATAACTCATTGCTTAATTTTAATAGCACGGCATAGTGCTATTAAAAGACTGGAACCAATCACAGGCTATCAACAGTATAGTTTTACAGCATAGTTTTACAGCCCAGTCACCAGTAAGAGCTGGTGCTTTTGTAAGTAAACATAGAAGATTGCATGGTTTTCCAGGTTATTTCAGAAACATGAAGGGAAACACTTGCTATTCCCACTTCATGGCACAATATTAGCGATTTACATGCAAATACATGAAGGGTCCATACAGAGAGATAGAAACAGAAGGATTAGAGCAGGGTACTAAGGAATAAACAAACTGTCAGGTTACATTTGTGTGTAATTTGTGTCTGTGCCAAGCCATCCTCTATCCTCCCCCTCCTCTCGTTCTCTTCCTCTCTCCTCTGTTCTTTCTCCTTTCTCATGTTGGCAGGTTCTCGTAAGTCTTGGGAATGGGGAAAGACCTGATGACTTTGTGTATCTTTGCTCTCTTCTGCTGGAAGAAGGGAACTCCTCATGATCACGCACTCCAGGGAAAACTCCAGAACATCTGTATTCCATGCTGAGGTAAGATCACAGGCCCTTACTAACTTCACATGGTTTATTATTAAGGAATTTGTAGAGAAGATGTGTTGACATTGTGTTGAGTAAATTATATTTTTTGCTGTAACACTAGTTTGTTATGAGTTAACTCTATGTTTTGTAAAGTATTTCATACTGAATTGTTGAACAGTTTTGTTAACATTTGGAAATTGATATAAACAGTCACACAGTGGTTTATGTAGTCAGTGCTGGTATATTTGTTAAATAACAGATAAAAATAACAGATTAAAAATTAATCCCTTGAGATTTTCTGTGTAGTGCAAGAGTAACAAAATTATAACAAAAACACTGTAGAGTTTTGTTATAATAATGTCAAGGATAGATAGTGTCAGTCAGACTTTATTATCTTTAAAAGGTTTCAGTGCCTGCAAATATGAAAACTTTTATTCAATTGTATTCAAACTCTTATTCAATGTATGTAGGTACAAATATTTCAATAAGGTACAACTTTTAACTACAAAAACTGATATTTTGTTTTCATTGACGGGAGTAATAATGACCAGTCTATTTCTAAGATCCAGAGCCATTTAATGTTCTTTGCCAAATGTTTACTTCTCAAAAACTCTCAAGGCTAAAAACACAGATAACATATTTAACACAGTAAATGAAAAGGTTTGCCAGCAGTGACATGATCATACATACTGTAATATATGGCTTATATATGTATCTACAAGCAGATTGCAGAAATCCCTGTTAAACATCAAGATCTTGTCACAGGGCTGTAGAACAATCTGTTTACATAGACCTCAGCCAGAGGGTCTGTTTTAATGGCGTCATTTGTTGTTTTCGTACCTCTTTGCCTTCATCACTCTCCTGTCATGTGTCTGGACTGGGTCATGAAACTCAGAACCGGTCTGAAGTCAGTTTCAGGATTACTGTCATATTACCACATTTTTTCCAAACCAAAAAATGAGTCTGAACAGAGGAAAGATAGAGAACAAAAGAACAGGAGAAATATAGATGCGTAAAAATATGATATGGAGGATGACAAGAAAACTGTTTATTTAAAACAGCCTGATGTTAAAATAAATGCTTGGTAGGCTGTAAAAATCTCCACTGTGTGAAGGAAAAAAGAGTATTTTTCCACGATGGCCTGTAGCTGAATAATTTTAATTTGGAAAGTTAACCCCTTTTAGAACAACATGAGTTAATGTGAGTTAATGATTACACTTTGGAATAAAAACCAAACCCACAAGCCTGAGTCTTACTGAGGCCACGGTTCCTTGCCAACACATTTGTTTTCTTCATTTTTCATACAAAGTAATTAGTTGTTGTGTCAGAATTCTTGGTATCCTTGCTCTGCTTATTACCTGAAATACACATAATAATCACTGTTAACAAATCTCTCATCCACAGAATTTGTTTCCATCCTCAGCGCAGCATTTGACGTCAGCCAGCGCTCATCACAGCCATGCGGAACTCAACGCTCTGCACCATTCTGGCTGCAGTGATGCTGTATTTGGTGCTGGGAGCTCTAGTGTTTGGCTGGCTGGAGTCCTCCAGGGAGGAAGGGGCCCACCGGGAGCTGCTGACCTCCAGAATGGCTTTTCTACAGAACCACAGTTGCGTCAATCCTTACAGTCTGACTGAATTTATGGAGGTCATTAATACAGAAACATACGCTCACACTAATACAGTCCCAAATTATAGCTTTACAACGTAGTAAGTTAAAAAAAAAAACTCTGCTTTAACAAAGTGTGACTTATTGTTTAAGTTTTAATGTTTGTTTTTTCATAAAAGTGATGACAAAATGACCCTCAGTTTTCTCTGATGGTAATAAAATGGGAATAGAAAACTTAATAAAAGAGAGAATAACAGAAAATAAGTCTCTCTTTTTAGAAAGTGGTTGATGCCATTGAGGCAGGTGTGGATGCCAGAAGCACATTAAACTTCAGTAGCAGATGGGATTTCTCCAACGCGTTCTTCTTCTGTGGAACCATCATCACTACCATTGGTGAGACTGATATGCACTTTGCACTGTGGACAGTCAGAATAGGTGAGATCTTCATGTTCTCCTCTGTTCTCTAGGCTTTGGAAACCTCTCCCCTAAAACTGAAGGCGGTCAGCTGTTCTGTATATTTTATGCTCTGGTGGGGATCCCCATGTTTGGCATTCTGTTAGCTGGGGTTGGAGACCATCTGGGCACAATGCTGCGAAGAGCCATAGCAAAGACAGAGACTTTGTTCCTGGTGAGTGATTTCGATTAGAATATCAGATTTTCAGTGATCTTTGATAATGTGGTTGTGCAGACATATTAATAATTCAGTTCACACAATAAGGAGACAAACAATATCAGATTACACTATGTGCGTGTAACTTAAATATCCGGTCCAATACAGCTAAATCCTAATTATATTGTATGTATTGGTAAACATTAAAAGTCTAGAAAATGTTCAGGCTAGATATTTAGGGTTTATAAAAAAAATATACTGTAAATGATACTATGGTTTGTTGCTAGATAGTAGCTGCATTGTTGTTGGGTCAAAGAGTTAACAGAGCCCACACGATCCTTAGATGTGGACCCCCTTTTTAAAATCTTGCTTAGAAAAGTGATAACATTATTTTAAGAAGCTATACGCTAAAAGCTATATGAAGTTGTGACGTTTCTCAAGTTCTATTGCACAGAACTTTACATTATGATGTTTGTTTTCTCCCACAGCGTAAGGGCGTGAAGACCACCAGTGTCCGTGTAATCTCTGCTGTGTTCTCCATCCTAATTGGCTGCTTAATCTTCATCGCCGTGCCGACCATGGTATTTCAGGAAGTGGAGAGCTGGAGTCTGTTGGAGGCGGGGTACTTTGTGGTGATCACTCTAACAACGGTGGGCTTTGGGGACTATGTGGCAGGTGCACAGATATATGATGTCTACATAATACATACTTTCAATCATAAATATTTAGTTTACCATGTCATGAGGCAGTCTGATAATTTGGTTAAGCAACTCAGTATTGTGTTATGACTGGACTGCAGGAAGTTGTGTGGTTAATTGGATCCAGACAGTCATTGATTTGAAGTCATTTATATCATGTAATGTAGCTAATTGTCTAATTCTTTTAACTTCGACACTAATTGTTGTTAAATATTATGTAATGGAAAACCAGAGCTTGCATTTGTTCGATAAATAGTCTATCTGTATCTTTGTGAGATTAATGATTTTAATTGCCACCAAAAACAATTTACACTTATCTCTCAGTTTACTAATATAACAATGCAGCATTATATTAAACACGATATGGGGTCTAACAGTCTAAGACAAATCTATATGAAGAAATAGAGATGACACAATTATCTGTACGGCACATGGACAAAATTATAGAATGCAGAATTAAAAATGAATCTGCCTAGAACAGCTTATCACCGCTAGAAGTAATTTTTTTTACTATTTCACAGCTCAAATATATTTTCTTTTCAAGTGAATCATTGAAGCAGAGCTTGAATAAAAACAATCTTTACATTTCTGCTTTTAAATGCTCAGTAATGACTTTGCCCACAGATTTCCATTGTAAGCCCATTACTGAAAATGTAATTTTTGTGGTTATCATCCTGTCACAGAAGCTCTTCATAGAACTGCTAGAAGATGTATTTGTCCCAGAATAATTTTCTTTAGGGGCACAATGGTGACAGTTAGTGGCTCCATATTTCCAGGGCTCAAAGCAGCAATCTTCCAATTATTGCAACTCTGGGTTTTTTAACCACCAAGCCACAGCACTTCTGTGAATTATTATCATTGTGAAATATTATTATCTTTCCTGTACCCCAGAGAACAGGAGAGATGGCACGCCCCTGTACAAGCCCTTGGTGTGGTTGTGGATAGTGTTTGGTATGGCCTATTTCGCATCTATCCTCACTATGATAGGAAACTGGCTACGTGTGCTTTCCAAAAAGACTCGTGCAGAGGTGAGAGGCATCACAACTCTGTTACACCAGCTAACGGAGAATGTTCCCACAATGTTGGCTAACATTCTCTAAAAGTTCTTTCAAAGTTATCAGATCATTCTTGCAGTAAAATTAGCAGAAATGTTTTATATACAATATAAAATATAATGTATTAAATATAAAATATACATAAAAGCATATACAAAAAACAGTCTTTAGTTGTTATTGAAATATTTGCAAAATGTTACTGAAAAATAGTTTTTTAACATTCTCATTATAAAACATTTTAAAGTAACTTAATGGATGTTACGGCATTGTTAGGGCATTGTTCTTACAATATACATTTTTAGCTGGTAGAGTGTTTCATGGTAATATAACTTCAGTAGCAAGTCCCAGACAGCTTATTGCTTGTAGTTCTGTCAGAAATACTTTAGACCAATCCAGAAACTGACATGTACAACTTCTCAACAAACTTGTAAAAAGGTTGTAAAAGCATTTCTATGAATCACTTCATTCTCTGCACATTCACATAAGAGACAATATTTTAGCATTCAAGAAAATGAGGCAATTCCTTAAAAATGTGATTTTGGTGCTTCATGTTTCTCCCAGATGGAAGAACTGAGAGCTCATGCCACAGACTGGACTCAGAACATCCAGAACATGTCTATGGATTTTCGTATTCCCGTCCCACTCGATCTCAATGACCCATTTCAGCTCCAACGAAGACGCAGAAGGAAGCGGCGTCGCCATCATCGGCACCCAAGAGTGAACACCATGGGATTGGGTCCTGGGATCTTTGTAGATGCTGACGCTATACAAGAAAATGGCCATCTACTTCTTGTTTGGCCTGAATCCAAGGGTACTCCAACGTCTGAGGCCATGTCCCAGTCCAGGTCTAGGTCTAGACTGGATGGAAGACACGAGATGAGACCAGGGTCAAGGCTGACAGAAGGGGCTGGATCCATCTCACGGTCAGAACTAAAAACACCATCAAGATCTAGATCTCCTTCCGGATCAGAATCTGCATCATCTGTATCAGGATCTGTCTCTGGATCCGAGACGCCATCGGAATCATGGTCGGAATCTGTGTCAAACTCCCATAACTCTGAGGAGCCTGAATCTGGACCTGAGGGCTCTCAGAGGTCACTGGAAAGTGAGAATAATGTTTCAGTTCTTATGGTTGCCACCTGTTCACCCCCCCAACCCTCCCTGCTAGACTTCTTTGGCGAGAACCTGGCATACATTGATGAATCATCAGACACTCTTAGCGATCGAGTCAAGCCAGATGGGCCGAAGCGTTCACGCAAGCCTAAGAGTAGGAACATGCGGAAACAGATTCCTCCCTCACATCCTATTGGACTACTGAGAGATGTCAGTTGTGAACTACCCCCCTCACACTCTCCCACCCCTCCCCCTCAAACTCCTCCCATACAGTAAGAAATACCAGCACCTGACCACGCCTTCTTATGCTGCATATACATCATGTTGGAATTACTGTAAATACAAGTTTTTGTCTAGTAACATTTCTGACTAGTAAACAATTCACTTTCACTAATTGATTAGTCAGGTTATTGGACAACTAGCCAAGCCTCAGGGTAGGTCCTACCAAGACTCATCTTTTTATTGAACCCTCTCCCCTCCAAGCAGCTGCGATATCTGTTCGACACAAACAGTTCAGGGTTCAAGCTACCATAATAACTGCAGTTTTTAAGACAATGCATCATCCTGAAGCTAATTCACAGTTCAGAATAACACAAAATTGTCACAGTTTAAAGATGCCAATTCTGAATGTAGTGTAAATATAACTGAAGGATAACGTAAATTAAGTTTGGGTAAAGTTGTGGTGCATTGGACAAATAGAGGACATATATACAGAAAGCTGTACAAAGGATATTTGTGAGTGGGCTGTGATTGCTCTGATCACATCTTCATAATGTGCACAGTTTCAAAGTTTGCTGGGTCACTGCATTCAAATACATATTTAATTAAGCTAAAGTTCACTGTTATATAAAGTATATGTATTTTAAGTATTTTCTTTTAAATAACAGATGTTAAGTTATTTATTATGTGATTTTTTATAGTGTATTGCTATTTATATTCCCCTTTATTACAATAGGCTATATCATAAACTTTAGTTTTAGAAATTTTAATATCGCCCATTTGTGTTGCTTAAAGTCATATGAGATTGGAAGACGTGAAAGTGCGTATAGAGACAAATCTTTATTTTATTCTCGTATGCCCTGTGAGTAAACAGTGAAGATTTTATATCAGATACATATATCTGTTATCAGCCTTTCGTACGTGTTATTTTATATGCCAGACTGACAGGCAAACTGACGTCTCCCTGATGTTCGCATCCACTGACTTCAGACTCATGACAGGGCGCCCCCATGTGGTCATCAAATGAAAAGTAAATCCGTATCCACCTTTACCGTTGACCGCTTTTGATTTGGTTCAGTCTTGCTCTGGTTTACTTTGTGTATATCTTACGTAACGGGTTTAAATCAACCTGAAGTTTGTACACGTTGTATATTTATTCTGCGGCTTGTGGTCTGACGCACATTCACAGTATATGGCTTTATAAACGTACTTTCCCAGAACACATATGTACGTTTAGAAAAAAAGCGCATTTTACAACTTGTACGCAAATTTTGATAAAGAACACAATCGGCATGTTTAAAGAGACGCAATTTTGACCGTGAACGCGCGCAGCAGGAGCCAGATGAGGTTTGAAATGCTTTTGGTGTGGGAAGACGAGAGAATGGAAGCCCAGCTCCAGGAATGGCTTTTGTATGGCCCTGGCTGTGGGGATAAATGCCGGTTGCAGAGCAAAGGGGGTATTTAGAGGGAAGACGACAAACACATGGTGGTGGTTTACAGAGGAGCTTTTCCGCAGCGTTACCAAAGCACCCTTAAATTCTACCTCTGCAGTGCAGCCCCACCTAAAAGGCTTCTACACCCAGAGCATTGATGTCTCCGGCCGGATGATTATTTCCCCTCCACTTAGGAATCAATTGTAGTCTGAGAGCGATTTAGCGAATGATGTGCAGACAGCATCACATTTGCGGTAGAGATAAACAAACACCTGAAATTATATTTTTAAAAGCTCATAACCGTAGTTAGTTTAGCGCTGTTAAGTCTTGATCATATAAATTATCATCAATGTTTTATAATAAACAACAGCTTTTAAACAAATGAAACAAACTAATTTAAACAACCCAAACCTGTGACGTTGTATCTCAGAAGTTTAGCTTTTTCTGTATCCATGTTCTGTAATGTTTTGGCAAAAGCAACGTTTGTCCAGGCATTTTTGGATTACAAGGTTTTGTTTTAGATGTCAGTTTTAAGAGCCTAAAACATGATGACTCTTATTTGTAAAAGAAAGAAGGAACAGTAGTGACTTTCTGTCTTCATTTAAGATGCCACTGAAGAAAAAAACAACAACACACAAGGCGTTAAAGGTATGAAGAATAATGTGTCAATGTTATGCAGTGGAAACTTTGCTTGGCAGATTTCAGACATGCCTTACTGGAATAACAGGATGATGTCAGTCTCTAATGTCAGTCTGTGTGATACAGATATCCTGTGATCTCTCATGTCTTCAATGTTAGTGGCCATTTCTACTTTGCTAATGCCATTACTAGTGGCCATTACCGCTAGTGTGAAATTCCACAGATGTAACCCAATTCACACTTTTAAACACCTTATATAACAATTTTATATAGTTTTTTTTATTTTATATAGTTTTATAGTTTTATAGTACAATTTTATAGTAACAAGTACTAACTGGGAGTTCCATTAAGTTCTAAAAGCATTTTTGACAAAAGAGAAATGACAGATACAAACATATGATACTTTTTTTGTTTTCTTAATGGATACAGTTTCTCCACTGAAAGGTTTTCAGATGTCAGTATTCCCAGTCTGTTACTGTACAACTGTAATCAATAACAGTTGTTGCTTTAGGGTTTTCCCCCTTTTTTAAACAGATATAGTTTTGTTATTGTGGCTAAGGAAATTCTGACTAAATGCAAAACTGTTTTCTGTATCCTGTAAATAATTTGTTTGTACCACATGTGTAGGTGTGTATATTCTGAATTTGAAGAATATGAAACCTTACTTGACTATCATGTGGTAAACCGGTTTGTTTTTAGAGGAATGTTTTAAAATTATTTGTGTGTGTGTGATACCGCAAAGGGGAAATTAAAGTTAATGCTTTTTTACAATAAGTGAGGCCATAAAATTTGTACCTCTGAAAGGTCAGTACTGCTGGTTTTGATTAACTGAAACCACATTTATGTAGATGGAGGCAAGAAACCTTAAAATAAATGAGAGGTCCAAAAAATAAGTATGTATGAATTTGACAGATGGTATCAAATTATTTCTTTTTTACTTAATTGGTGTTTCCATTCCATGGTTGATGTTTAAAGTCTTGACTCACATTTGGCAGAAAAGATAAACAGATTAGTGCCAGTTCTGGGCATCATGAGTTCAGTATTTCAGTAACACCAACCTCATGTCGTGAGATGGCTGAGAGTTTTACAAAATACTCCCAAAATTACATAATCCTTTAATTCAAATCAGTTCAAGTTCCTCTAAATGCTTTCTCTGTTCTGCTCTCTCCCTTTACTCTGTCGATGGGGAAAAAAGTGAAGTTTCCCAAAGAAAAGAAAACTCACAAATGAGATTTCTCCTTGAAAATGACTAAAACATATATAATGTTTCATGCCGTTGTTATCTCATGTGTCTTTGCTGTCTTAACTTTTGTTAAGACAGCAAAGTCAGATTTTAGAATGGACTCAAATGGAAGTCAGATTTTAGAATGGAATCAAATTCTTTCAAATACAAATCATCCCCGCTATCATTGTAATAATATTTAAACAGAATTCTAACTCAATACAGTTGCCATTCCTTTATTTTTTCTTAAGGAACTGTAGAAGAAACGTGTATTTACTAGCTTTGTATGTGATCATACTTTTATATGATCACACACACACACACACACACACACACACACACACACACACACACACACACACACACACACACACACACACACACACACACACACACACACACACACACACACACACACACACACACACACACACACACACACACATTCAGTTCTGCTCAAAAGTTTGGACAACTGAAAGCACACTCATATGTTCTTGTTAAACATTTAATTTTTTAAAACCATGAATATAAATCACTCCCTTTACTGTTACAACATCTTTTTGTTCTTCTGGGAAGTCTTTCCACTGAATGTTGGAACATGGCTGTGGAGATTTGCTTTCTTTCAGACGTATGCATCAGTAAAGCCAGACACTGACATTGGGTGATGGGGGTCTGGCACTCACTTTCCAGCTCACACTCTCTTCAGTTCCATGTGTTCAGTGCCCAATTCATCTGTGTTCAGTAGAATTTAAGTCTGGGCTTTGTGTAGGCCAGTTAAGTGCTTCCACAGACTATGTAACCAAACCATTTTTATGGAGTTGGCTTTGTGCACAGGAGCACTGTCATGCTGAAACATAAATGACTACAAAATTGCCACAAAACTGGATACACTAAATTTCTCTACATCTCTGTGTAATTGTGTGCCGTAGAATTAAGCATTGTCCTCACCGAAATTACTGGAATAGCCAAACCTGTTGAGTTGATTAGAAATGGGCTTCCATATATTTTGGCCAAGTCATGTAAAATACATTTGTGTTTAAACAGTTTTGGGATTCTTGTTCACATTATAGTGAAAAAATCGTATTCACAACAACCACAGTCTCCATCTTTTTTATCCTCAAGCTATGTTTCAGTCAAAGAAAAACAAAGACATCATTAATAATGATTGGAAGGTTTATATTGTTAAAGGTTTGTAGTGTTGTGCAGCAGTTTCCAGACTTGTATTGTAATATACATTTATTATAATAACATTTCACATATTATTTTCTGTAAACATGTTTAACTGATCAGAATTTTATATTAATAATTTTGTATAACTTTCTATGAGCCGGTTATCTTTCAATGTGGCAATTCACATTGACAACAATTGATTAATTCCAAAGACTTTTTTATAAAGATATTTTTATAAAGCAGCTGGCTCTGCGCAGTTTCGCTATCATAATAAGCCAAACCCATCTAAATCTGGTTCTGTTCAGAACTATTTTCCTAAATGGTGCAAATGCCCATAACCGATGCACCCACATGCTTCTGTGTGACTCTCACAGCACATTTGAATTCACACCCCATGAAAACCATGAGGCCCAAAGCTACACTCACACCCAGACTGCTCTTCCCAAACCACACACTCCTCAACTGGCTGATCTTCCTCTCTCTCACCCTGTACTCTGCTTATGCGGGGACTTGTGCTGAGTCAATGTTGCACAAGCGACTATAAGCATTTTTGTTGATTCATTTTAAGGTCTGTTACATAAATATGTTCTATGGCTTCTTATCCTCTTTCCTTTGATAAGACTTTATAAAGAAATGTATAAAAGTTGTTTTCATCAAGCAAGAGACTGAGGCATTTGCTCGATTTAGCTCTGGCAAACAAACACAGAAACCCTGTCATTCCCTCAGATCATTCTCACTGGCCACAGATAAACATTTAAACTGCCGAGAAAAAACAACAGTTTCCACTCAAAAAACAAACTTTTAACGCAGTGCCTGCAGCTATAGGTTTTTAAAGGACACATTGAGGCTTCATAGGTTTTCATAGGAAGAAAGAAAAAACAAACAGGCTAACATTTCTTTTTCCACAGATCAAACTAAATTATATTGCTCAGCATTATAGGGTGTGCGGGGGGGCACTGCCAGATTACACAAATCAAAGTGATCACATTGTGCAGAACATTTTTCTGACGTCTTGCAGGCCATTTTCACCCATGTCACCACAAACCCTGAACCCCAAGTGTTTAAATTTGGTGTTCCGTGAGTGGCCAGTGTCTGGGAATTGTTCACATCCTGTTTACGTCGAAGATTTTCAAACCTCGGACCGCATCTGGCTGGTGTGTCCACTAGTCAAATCTGCATTTTCAGCGAGAGTGGACCACACAGTAATCGTTTAAAAAAGCAACATAAAACCATGAGAGGTATGGCTGTGTGACAAAGGTTATCCTTTAATCTAGAGAAAATACTCTAGATACAAAAACCTATAAATGTTATAAAACATGCAAAATAAACAAAAATTGAAAAAAAAAACACAAATGAAAATTATATAACCAAAATTTATTGGTTTTTTTTGTAAATAATCACATATAAATTTCAAAAACTATTTACACTTGCAAATTCCAAAAATAAACCAATCTACTGTAAACTTTATAGGAAAACTATAAAGAATGAATTGCTGTTGTCACTGTTGCGATACTGATAATGCGGGGAGATATTACTGTCAAAAAGCTTATCTATTAGAATACGCCCAATGCATATGATGTGACCCCCATATTTAAGATGCTTATATATGATATTCCTTTTGTCAACTCACATCAAAGACCTCGCTGTCCAGACAGGTTTCTAAGAAATATTATTAAATGAAGTTGTCAGTCCTTTTTTTATACTCATCCACCTGTTCGTATTTCCTTTCTCTTTTCACTGACTCAACGGCACTTACAAGACCGCACCACCATGTTGGAAAGTTGTTCCACGCGAGGGGTTCTGCCCAGGAAATAAACAATGGTGAGAGGCTCCAAATCTTGTGGAACACAACAGGGAGACGCAGAGGCTTCTGGATTCATCTTATTATAAAGCGGAAGAATCTGAGTATGGAAAAAAAAACATGTAAGCAGGAAAAACAAATACCACGAAAATAATGTATGTGCATTAGTAAATGCATAAAATAAAGTAAATGCATGTAAAATGCATGATGCAAATGATAAGGCACAGTGTACGGAGGTATGAAAATACACAGTTTGACAGTTTAGATTGAACACACAATGATTGAACAAGCATTTTATAGTCTTGTGCCTTCCACAAAAGATATATAGTGAAAAAACAATGCCAGACTGTTGCCACAGGGATTAAACTCACAACCTTTGAGCTTGTTTTGAATACTATGCATGCTCACTCTGTCATAATATACTCGCCATGTTGTAGTGATTGTCTGCGCTCCACAGATAAGGACAGTTCCCTGCACAGAAATTCGCTTTGTACCCTTTCGGTTCGTGGATCCATTTCCAGTTTAAATCCCGGCGGAAATCGATATACAGAGACCTCAGGCAGCAGCCCTGGTCAGCTCTGGTGAGGTAAAATGAGAAGCGTTGCAAAGCATTATCAATTTTTTGGTATTGGTGTCATGTTTTGTCCTAAAGTTTTATTTCCCTTAGACTAACAGCTGCTGACAAACTCTGCATATGTCTCTTATAAACACCATGTAACAGTTACACATTAGAAAAACATTAACTTTCAGGACAGACAAAATGCAGTTTACAATGTCAGACATGACACTCCCTGGGCAGGTTGCTGCATGCATTTGGGTGTGTGATTTTGTCTATGCAGTCTTTCAGTCAGTCTCTCTACATGCACATGCAGCAGGCTGCAGCTAAATCATTTAATGCTGTATAAATGCATTTGATTTGATGTCTGTCTTAGGCACACATGTGCATGAGTTCCTGACACACAAAATTCTGCTACATCTGTGTGTGTGGTACCGTGAGCATATAGATGTGTCTGCTGCTGATCTCTTCTTGCGGTTTTTCCTGGTAGGGTTGTCCATGCGGTCACTGGGCAACAGGGTTAGTATCAAGTGTGGAGTTTTAGTGCTAAATTCAAACTGTCCTTTAGTGGCACCTGGTCGTCTGTTCTGCTTTATGATGTCATCATCTATCCCTGGGGATGTTGTTAGGAAGAAATATAAAATTACTTTATGTAAAAATAGTTTTTATGTAAACTCATGAATAATTGTTTATATACTGCATTTAGACACTGCATTACTGCATACTGCATTGACTGAACTAATTTGTCTGATTGTAGAAAACTTCTAATTTAAAGGTTTATGCATAAATGCATGACTTTTATTTTGTGATCATATTACTATTTTTTAATAAAATAGTAGAATTTAAATAAGTAGGTGTATCTAAACATTTCTTTGTAAATAGTCATGCATCATTGGATGTAACATTTTAAAATATGGAATCACATTTTTATATATTAAAATAACCTGCAAATCTGGCCTCCAGCTCTTCACTCTTGTTAGGGACAATATTGTTTGTGGAGGGAACAAATGTGCAGCAGGGACAGTGAACACTAATCTTGAGCCCTAGATTTCTTTCTGAAGAGAAAAAGAAGAAAATTGTTATTGTCATTTGAAAACTACTTTCACTTGACAACTACTTTTGACATGCAACACTAATGTGTTCAGTTTGAAATGTCTGTAGACTTTATGCTTTGCACTGGCCCATCTGCTCTAATGAATTCTGAAATGGTATTGCCCTTGACTATGTTCAAAACTAAGAATGAACTCTCTGACCTCTGAACGCCATCCATTCCTTTACAGTTTCAGTGACGTCCACTGACAGCCACGCCCCCTTGGCACGAGGATCTACTGTTCTGGAGTCAATGTATCTTTGAGACGGAGCTGTCACATCTTCTGCTTTAAGAATCTAAGACGTAAAAAATATAATGTTTGTCATGGCCATTAAGTCTCATCTATTGTGCATCGTTTGTTCCCACTTTATTAAAAACGCAGCGTGCAAATCTAGAGAGTCACAATCTTTTACGTTGTATCTCAAATTCTCAGTAAGTACACTTCACTTACCTGATATATTTCCACAC
The DNA here is from genome assembly GCA_036877545.1 of Yasuhikotakia modesta. Classification (NCBI taxonomy): domain Eukaryota; kingdom Metazoa; phylum Chordata; class Actinopteri; order Cypriniformes; family Botiidae; genus Yasuhikotakia; species Yasuhikotakia modesta. The sequence goes on from JBAJNP010001128.1 coordinate 62,851, forward strand.
GTTGTTCTGTCGTGCGCGCCTGTGGGTTTGGCGCTCTGAAGACGCGAAATTCTGCTTTCATTAAAGTACTAGAATTGCGCTCCACGTTGGTGACATCGAAGCGCACTACCCTGAAGTATGGGCTCTGAGGAACCGGATTGATTGAGTCTGTTGGACAAAAGCAGGATTCACTTCTTGTTTACACTATGTGGTATGTGTTTGGTTTTCAAATGGGCGACCTCAAAAAACCTCAAGAAAATAAATTTTGCTGCACGGCAGATTTACTGACTAACCCCATTCAGTTTTCTTAAAAGCCTTATTGAGACTGTGATTGTTTAACTGCTTGTGTGCGTGTGTTAAAAATGCAAGACAACAGTGCAATTCTCTCCCTGGAGGTGTTTTGTAATTACTTTTTCAAATATAAGCACTTGAACTAATTTAATGGCAAGATAAAGCAATAGATGACTGGAGCCGCAATAGATGCACAAATCAGAGCCACAATGCATTCTTAAATTTGTAACCTTAGCATTAGTAACCTTAGTAACTCTCGCCTTATCATATCCAAAGAACTCACTCGTATCGGTGCGCTGTGGTATCATGTTAACTCGCTGTACTTCTTTTGCATAGTAATCCTCTTCACTGCTTTCACGATCGCACGCGGCTTCGGCCTGGCGCGCGCGCTCCTTCAGCAGCTCCTTCGTGCTGTTGTAAAGTAACATCACCTCCGCAGACACCGGTGGCGGACTCGCCTCGGGATCCGGTGGACTTCGAATGCGCAGTTTGCTCAAAATCTGGCCACGCACCGCCTCGATCCTTTTGGATTTGTGATCGTCCAAGTTGTAGGACTGGCACGTCGAGAATCCCTCCGCAGACACGGACAGTTTAAGAATCAGCAAAGTCAGATTGATGAACCACATGATTGATTTATTGGGTAAGAGTGTTGGATACGGTCTGCTGTACTGCTAGATCGCCTGAATGTCCTCGGAAAGCGCCCTAGCGCTGCGCGCACTCTGTGCGCTTCTCTCTTGCAATGGGACAAACCCAAAGTGCGTAGGTTGCGCAGTGTGTATTCACCAGGTGAAAGAGCTATTCAGATGCTCAGATGCAAAAAGTTTTAACTGTTTTTACTTTTTACAAATCATTGAATCATATGCTATGTATATTGTCAAATAAAGTGAATAACGTATTTTGCAATTTGGAAAAGTATCCAAAGTACATCCTTAGGTAAAAAGCAGGTGAAATAAAGAGCTAATAAAATTCTAATGCAACACATTGTTATTAATTACACTAATGTTGTATATTTGTGGAATATATACAAAGTTCTTTTCATTGGTTTCCAATCATGCTTTCTTGGATTTTAAGTATTTACCGGTAAGGTAATAAAAGGAATAGTCCTTCATGCTTGTCTGGTATCCAAAGAGAAACTCCAAGTGCTGCTTTGAATTCTTGTGGTTTGACTTGGACCTTCAGACAGGACTGATGGTTCTTTCTTGCTATCCAGTTATTTTCCCATGACAGCTACACACGTCGTTTATTCGAGATCAGGTCAAATTTTTATTTCTACTCTTACTTCTTTCAGCCTTGAGTCAAGACGCATATCTGTCATCCAAAAATTCAATCAAGTCATTAAAACTGCGTTAGGAAAATAAAATTATCCCACGAAAAGACGGTTTGTCTCCGACAGCGCCAAGTTGAACTGTATAAATAATGAATCTCGCACTAAATGGATTGAGAATAATCCATTTAAAGCAAATGAAAAAACGAGAAAACGATCAACGCGTCAGAAGGTGAGTCTTTGAAGGTAAGATGGATTATACCACATCGCTATAATTATAAACACAACCCCCTTTTTGAGGGGTTTGATCTACCAACGTGTTCTTCTTGCTATTCGCCAAGACAAGTGCCTTAAGTTTTTTGTTTTGAGACGCTGTGTGTGTGCGTGAGTGATCTTGAAAAGAGAGAGAGAGAGAGAGAGAGAGAGAGAGAGAGAGCGGGTGGGAGAAACGGAGATGTACATGTGGTAATAGGGTAACATTTTTCTTATTACAATCATAAATATCAAAATCACTATTTCAATGTTCAGCAATGATTTAAGTAGAAACAATAAATGTTATGATTGTCTAACGTATGAAATCACTGAAATCATTTCCCATCCTTTCATTTTAGGTACACCCTTTTCTTATTATACTTTATCACTCTTTTTTAATTACAGTTCTCTGACTACATGATCGTTAATCTTTCACGGTTTACAGCCGCTCTCTCCATTACGACATTATAGTTTGGCTGTAACTATAGGCTGTAATTGAACTTCAAGCAAATGGAGAATATGTGCACACACCAAATGCCTTGGAGAAATAAGATATTAAGAACCACGCAGCAGACACCAGAGGGCTGGAATTTTTTAAGGGCTGATATAATTTCCAAATAACAACCACATTCTTGTTCAAACACGACTTCAACACTTGAGCTTTTGTACTGGAACGGGAGGAAACGTGGAAAATTCCTGAGCGGGTTTAGACTCCGGGGCTCCACCTAATGGTGAATGAAGAAAGCTCAAGGGCTGCTTCGGTGGTTAGCTGTGGTATTGCAATATGGGATGTAAAAATACATCATCAAAAGCAGCATATCCGTTTTTTCTCTTTAACCTCTAACTAAATATAGTATCCGCCTTGCCACGTCATTTTGCTCTAAGAGCTTTTTGTGTTATAGGAAGTCTCTGTTCAGAGGAACTTTTAAAGCTGACCTATTTAGAGCCCCGGTCAAAAGTTTAGGATCATTTCACTCATTCTGCATTAATAGTTGTTTTCCCCACATTTTAGAGATTTGTAACCACATTGCACTATTAAATGACATACATGCAAAGCATCCCAAATAAATCCACAAAGTAGACACCTTTTACAAATTCTCAAAGACCCCCTGCTATTTTATGAACTTCTTTCATGAGATCTGTATTAAAGTACTGAAGGAGTTACCATCTATTTTAGACTCTTATTGGCTAATTTTTCTTTAATTTGAATCACTGAATTAAAGAAATGAATATTTGAAAATATAATGTTTTGCAATGAAAGAAAGTTGGCACAATTTTTGGCTTTTTCATAGCATGACTATGGTAAGAAACCAGTATTGGGTCATTTTAGCGGTACCATGGTAGAGTGGAAATGGTACTACCATTCTACTTTAATATATATAGCAAAATACCATAGTATTTACCTATAACCTAGCATATGCTAGTCTATGTCAACATATGGTTACTACAGAGACTGATTTACTGCTACAACAATGTTGTTGAAAAACAAAATATAGATTTAAAGTGTTTACAAAAAAAATCTAAAAACAAAGAAATTGATACAAACTTATTTAATATTTTAAGGTAATAGAACAAAATGGTAAAAACAACAAAATGACAATTCAGTGGAAAAACAAATGCCAGAGAAAACAGTAGCTGAATGAGTGAATCTGTCTGAATTCAGCATATCTTGTGGATTATGATGAAATATCAACTGCAGTCTTTCTATCTTTACTTCTGTAGCATCCAAATTGTCTAAACATACATTTAGGTTCAGTACACAGTATAAACCTTGTCTGGGATGCTGTAGAAATGTTACAAATGTGTGCAGCTGCAGCAGCTTCATCTATCACTCGTCTTCATTGAGTAACATGTTGGGAACACCTTTAGAGATGGGGAACTCTCTGCCAGACTCAGGACACTGTAAACATCCCTCTATAACCTCAATCTGAGAATAGAGAACACAATTACCAGCAGTACATCATTTCAACAACATAGATGAAATAAACTAGTTTTATTTGTATATTCTCAAAAGAAAAGGTTCACTATAACTCACCTCAAACAAAATCCTGTGGACTTTGCGCAGAAAATCTTCATTGTTTTCATAGTTTGGTACGAGCGCGCTGGGCAGGTCTTGGGAATGGCCAAGCTGTTAAAACAACCCATCAACCCAATAATGTTAGTTAAATTGCTTATAAACAGAAACACTACACTATAAACACTACATCAACCTATCTGTGGAGACTTACCCATTCTGCTGCCTGGACCAAAGCGCCCCACTCCAGCTTTGGTATCATCCGGGTCACAAACTGAGGGTTAAAGTCCACTTCATTCACTTTGACCTCTGTAGCCTTTATGCAGATATAAACCAAGATATAACAGCACAGATACATACTTGTCATGAAAAAGTAAAATGTAAATTCAGATGCCCAATGATACCAAACTACGGCTGCACTCAACTCTTCGCTGTCATCTAAAGCCAACTTTCACTCTTTAACCACTTTAATACCACAAGTCACTGCCTTATGATGTTTGTTTATTTATATTATATAAATAAACATTTATACGGTGGGATTTAAAAATGTATATAGTATTTTATGTAACCTGCAATAACCTAAACTTACCTTAATGATAAGCGGGTATCCTTTAGTGACACCTTTCACATGTGATGTTAACATGTTATGTGTTAATAGCTTCATTTCGATAGTATGTGGCTATTTAATTTCACAACAGATTACAAAAGTGTAAATACAGAAGGGTTTAACTGTATGAAAAACAACCACATGCGTTAGATGCGATGAATGTGCGACGGCGAAAATAAGCACGTCAAGAAACAACCATCTGCTGGTTTTGGTTCCGCGTAAAACGATTGTAAAATATTATTTACATACAATAATATTTAAATCAGAAAAAAACTTAGCAATTTATATTGCAACAATTAAATCATTAAAACATTAAGAGCCAGTCCTGGCACACAGAAAAACACACAGAAAACGCTCTATAAAACAATTTAAAACGTTTAAACGCTTTATCTTGTAATCACAAAGACTTTAATTGGAGTATACCTATGGACATTCGCTACTTATATTATGTAGACCTTATTTTTTTTATATTAATCAGTTTCAGAGAAGCAGAGCTACAGAGGCGCAGAGCCATGACGTCATCGCAGTTTCCGGACAGCAGTGCGCGGATGCCGCAAATTACACGAGTTAATAGATAAACAACAATGGCAGAGAGTGTGGGAAGTTGTTCCTGTGATGTTCACTTTTTTTTTTTTTACCAATGTAGCTACATAAAGTAATCAAACGTTTACCTGCAAATCAACTGGAGACAAGTTTTTGTTAGTCTTATAAAAGCGTGGATGGGATGACATCTATTGGATTGATTGAATGGAGGACTATTTAGCGGAACATTATCCATGTTCACTTTAGAAGGTATAAAGTCACATATTTATATGTGAATGTGGGGGAAACATCAGGATGGATGCACTCTTTTAATAAGGACAAATATTGCGCATTAACTTCCACTAAAACTCTTTTTACGATTAAATTCTTATATACGCATAATGTAAGTATTAAAAACGGACCATTTATTACAGTTTGAACCGCCTTCAATGACGTTGTAATTTTTTTTATAAACGTACCTATGACCTCAATACATCAGTGGTGCTGCACCATTGCGTCTGTGTAACGCTGTTCAGCCTTGAAAGAGGAATAACTTGCAAAAACACTTACCATTGTATTGTATTGTATTTTAGTGGTCTCAAAGTTTCCAAAACATAGCAATGTTCCTTTGCTGTTTCCCCTCATTTAGAGACACGTTACGATTCAGCAAGGAACAAAACTACTTCAGCTTCAGCAACGCAAAACATGCTGCAGCAGTTTCCACTGCCCCTTTTGCATGGCCAGTATCTTAAAA
>JBAJNP010001129.1:0-68498 GCA_036877545.1 Yasuhikotakia modesta
TGACCAATATCGTAGGAGTTGGTTAGGTACCTGGGAACCACCATCTGACTGGTTCCAACAGGCAAATTGAAGCTACGCAAGATCCTGGTGAAGATCTGCAGAACAACAAGGAACCATCAACACTCTGATAACATTCATGAAGGTCTTTAGAGCATTAATATAGAGGAAACGTTACCGTGGGAACATGTGGATCCCAGTTCACATAACCGATGTTGTCATTTGCCAGACGAGCAAACAGATTCACCAGATTCTGTTAAAGGAAACAAAGGTTAACAGAGAAGCTCAGTTTAGTGTAAAGCATCGATTGGACCAGAACAAATGCAGTAATAAACAGTTAATATTACATCATAAATCAGAAGTACTTACACCCTCCCAAGCAGGCAAATTCTGCACCGAGACCCACAGATCCATCAATTCATCAAACCATAACCTAAAACACACATAACCTCACATTACATGTGTTTATCACACTTTAAGAATGAGCTGTTTATGACTGTTTTTCACTGGTCCTACTTGAAGCCTTTGTGATGTAGTTCTGGGGGCATGATGGTGGGCAAGAACAACTCAAAGTAGCCGATGGCCTTCTGCATAGTGACATCAAACGGGCACAGCAACGGTCGCCACTCGTCCAGCATCTCCTGAGTGGCAGAATCTGGGAAATAACTACACACACACACGCACGCACAGGCAGACAGACACACACAGAAACAGACAGACAGACACACACAGAAACAGACAGACAGACACACACAGACACACACAGAAACAGACACACACACAGAAACAGACACACACACAGAAACAGACACACACACAGAAACAGACACATTATGAAACAGGCATCTGACGTAGTTCCAGTAATCATGTGAATTACTCATGGCCGTGTTGTTTATTGGTTATATGAACCACTACAAAATAGCGTCTGGGGAGAAAATAAGGTTGTTATATGTAGGAAACGGTCATATAACAGCGTGGTGTGGAGAGCTGTAATCGGCTTGTGTGACAGCGGCCTGATTACATGACTCTTTCAACAGCACAACCGAAGCTGATTAACACAGTGTGTGATTGTCTTGTGAAGGGGACGAGTGTTTGCAGGCATTAACTGACGGAACAGAAAAAACACTCACAGTCTGCAACTCTTGATTAACGTCTTCAGAACGTTCTCCACCGAACTGAAAGAAAACATCAGAGAGACATGAATGAAGAGAGTGAATTCGCCTCATGACTGGACTCAGCAGCTTATTTGAGACCGACTCAGAGCGCAGGGTGCGATTAAACGCGTGCAAAGCAGAAACCCAACTACAGTGCATTTTGTGAAAGTCCAGGTTCCCAACACCAGAGTTCTGGCGCATGAGAGCGACACGCCAGAGAATCAGGCTGTCCTCATGCGCCTTTTATAACACTGAACTCAAAACACTTCACACTGCGCTGATCTGAAATCTGCTCTGAATTCTCTTCAGACTTAGCTTTGGCATGTAAACGTTGTGTGACGCTGTTTGTTTCACATAAATGTTTTTATCAATGCCTCTTATTGACAGTCTATATTATACACCGTACATAGATTCTCATTATTATTTTCTTTTGTTTAGTTTTGTAAACGATGCAACAATGACCCTCTTACGTTATCTGTGACAGCTGACAATAAAAATAAAGGCTGTGTTAAACAAATACACAGTTATGTGACTAAACCTTCTACAAACAGCAGCTAGCGAAACTTTTGAGGACTCATCTGTGTAATGAAGACACAGCAGCTGTTCATTTTCCTCTCGGCGTAACAGTAAACAAACACCAGCTTCCATATTCAGTGCAGGAGCGACTAAAATAGATCACAAACATTCCTGAAGGGAAAACTGGCAAAAGTTGAGTGACCTCTCTACCCAAGCTCACCTATACAGAAAGATGTATACAGCCATAAAACTGCAATTATTTAGAAATGTCTTTAATACAAACCTAAAGAATAATTTAGACCCTTTTCCCACATGTGCAACAAATCAGTTTTTTTAATTGGTAAACCAATAGATCGATATTTGTGATTTTCTCACTGGCTGATAAATCTTTGTCCAGCTGAAAACCAGCCTTCTTGAATAATCTCAGTATGCATCACGTTACCAGTTTAAAACATCAGTTTTGTGATTGTGGCCCTATGAGCGGAAAAACATGAACTTCTAATTCAAACACAGACGGCTGAACCCCAGAAATCATGTTGGACAGACAAAGAAAGAGGTTAGAAACTTCACAGAAGCACCAATAATTTCCTGATACGCTTGAGGCGTGTTATTAAACAGCTTTGCTTTGGCTAGTACAGGAATACAGATTGTAAAACAGAGGCAGGTGTAAGCCGTGCTGGCGTTTCTCATTTATTTACACAGATGATTTGACTTGAGAATTTTTAACACATGCAATTAAACATCAGCGGCTGCCCTTGAAATATACAGAACAACATGTAGAACGTGGGCTGTGCTTACCGCTTGCGCACAAAATTAAGCATTTTTTGTTTAGTTGAGGCTTCTGCTCGATAACTGAATGTGAGAGAAGGAAAGATGTGTAAGCCAGTGCTAAACAAACCAACATCATCATCTTACAGTTGTAATCCACTATCTTAGATACTGTACAAGACTAAACGGGTGCCGCTGTGTTACTAGGCAGTGGCGCTGGTCAGAGGGTCCAACAGGAATTGTGGAAAGAAGAAACATGATAAAGTCGCTAAACTTCAGGACGTATATTAAGTTGTTTTTTTCCGTGAATCGAACACAGCAACGTTTTTTTCCATGAGTTCATCTTTCACGCTGACCCACTTTAACAGACTTCATGTGTACGGCTTTAACAGAGCGCTGAACAAGCACAAACACTTTCCTTCTGCTAAAAATGTTGTGGACAGGCCCCCACAGAACTTCCGTTCTTCCGCTCATACCAACTTAGAGAGAAGATCTGATGAGCAGAACAGATTCATTTTTTGTAAAATGTGTTAATCTGAACCTGGACTATTGCAGAGTTAATTCAAAGCTGGCTAAGCAGTGTAATAAATTATATTTTCAAAGTAAACAAAGCAACAAAACACAATACTGCAATATTTACGTCACTCCATCTTATTGGAATGCAGAACTTTGTGAATACATCTACATTTATGCATTTGGCAGACATTATTATAGTAGATAGATTTATTTAACAGTTTGGGTGTTCCCTGGTAATCGAACCCACAACCTTTGCGTCGCTAACACAATGCTCCCCCAGCTGAGCTACAGGAACACAATGAGTAACAGGTGTGTCGAGTCACTGAGGAACGTTTCTGTGTGGGCCTGGTCACGAGATTCTATAACAGATCCTGTCACGGGAGGAAATGTTGCTCTACAGACTCTAGACTTTAAACCGATGCTCACAAAAGACGACAGTAAGTCAGAAGATGACAGATGAAAAATGAGACGGATAAAACTTACTTTGGGAACCAATTCAGACCAAGATGCTCAGTTTTGGAATACAAGATGCTCTCATAGAGATCGTACAAAGGTCTCCACGGCAACTCCAGGTCATCTCGGGATATCAGTTCTTTCTTCCTGTGGATGAGAGCGGTCAGAAAAGCGCATTACACACGGGAGCATTATAACAGGTGCAGCAGCATGCAGGTGTTTGTCTGCATTTACACACTTGAGTAAGTTGACCAGGAGTCGTGCGAAGCTCTGCATCATGCTGACCTCCAGCCGGGGTATGGTGGCCAGCTCATATAGGAGCTTGATGAAGAGCACATGGTCTTCCTTACTGAACTTCCTCCCGTACAGACGGAGGTACCTGCAAAACCAGCAGCATTGACAGAAAGGACGAGTTACATCCACTCAGACCAGTAACAGTGACGGTCCGTCACCTGCGAGTCACACACACACGTGTGAGAAAAGCGACGAGTTGTTTTAACGTCAACGTAAACTTTTCCATTTCCAATGTTCTCCATTTTTACTTTTTACCTTTTTCTTGCAACCCTGAATGAACTGAATATGAAACAATAATGGCAAAAAAACTTCTAATTTAACATTTAAAGAATGTAAAAAAATTAATGTTTACAAACAAATGATCTGTCTGATTTATCTTTAAAATATGAAAACAACATGCAACAGTTTAAATTGCAGTAAATAAAAAAATAAATATGATAACATTTCATTGATTTTGTGCATCTGTATTTATATTTTGTTTAAAATACAAACCGTTTACATTTCCTATTGACCCTAAACATGACACAGCTTGTCTCTAATGTAGGACAACATGTCACTGGCCAACTTAGTTTTTAAAACCGGATACAAACCTCCTGAAACCAATCCAGAAATCTTTCTTTTCTAGTGAACTACTAGTAAAAACAACTAGTAAAAGTTAACCTCACTCTGTCCTACTGAAGAACATGAAGCCATTATCAGAACACACCATCTTTAAAACTCTTTAAATGACTGAAGGGTTTCTCAACTAACACTTTTCCAACATAGAAACAACCTCAACTATTAAGATGACCAACTCATGAAGGCAGATTTTCACAACAGCAGTAAACACGGTGACATTTCAGAAAGCCTTGGTAAACAATTTTTTGCGTTTGTTTGGGTGGGCAGCCCATATGGCCATCATTTATCTTAAGGAGCAATTCTGATCTTCTCTCTAAACAAGTAAGACCATCATGTGACCATCAGCTATGGGTCTGACTAATGCTGAGTCAGGCTAACGTGGCTCTTAAAAGTGTGTTATATAAGAGACCTCATTCATGTCCATTTACAGCCAGTCGCTTGCGTTTGCCTCTGAACTTTGGTGTGCAAATATCTTGCCCATTTAAGCAGAAAAAAACACAAAACTTACAACAGCCTCAGCTACATAAATAACAAACGTACAGTTAATACTGCGTCTGTATTAACACACATATAAACACACACATGCACAGGACAAACGTGATCAACTTATAAAATTAGGACTTACGTGTCATCAAACATATTATAAAGTTTACGACACAGAGACAAATGACTGTTTCAATAATCTTGTCTTTCTTAAAGAAAGTTTTTAAGGAAGGCGTGCATCTAATGTCAAAAATCACTATACGTGTGTGTGTGTATATATATATCCCACAAAACAACGAGGTTTTAACAATGACGGTATAAAAATGAATTAAAACGGCAAGCAATTAAAGAAATGAAGTTAAAAGATTAGAAATGAAGGTGTTTGATGTAAACAGATCTAACGCTAGTTCAGGTGTCGCGTGTGGCAGCCGCTTCTTCAACAGCGCCGTTAGCCTCCGTTAGCTGCTTAGCTTATAAAAGATCTCGCAATAAACACGCCTTTCCGTTCTTTAAACAACCCGAACCACGCCGACAAGCTAGAAAAAGCACTTCATTCACACCTTACGCGATTAAAGGACAATAAACGGCGACACAAAACGAGATGTGACGTTTATACAAACAAGGGCAGCTGGGTGACTCAGGTAGCTTTAGCTGTTAGCCTGGATGCTATCGGCTAACCGCTACCGGCGTCGCGAGGCTGATCTTACAGCCATTGTGCAGGAAGCAACTAAACAAACACACTGACAAAACAAATCGTTTGTAATTCAACAAAACACTCACGTGGAGAGTTTCCTGGTCCAAAATAAGACCCCGGGCCATAATTCGCGGAGCTGGACAGCCCGACCCAAGTTCCCCTTAATCTGGGCCAAAATGTCATTGGATTCGCTGTCTAGTTGATCTGCGTACGGGAGAAGTTTGTTATAAACGATCTCTTTCTGCGGGACAAAACCTAATATCTCGGCCTGGTCCTTTTTCATATTACGACCTCCCGAAATAAAATCCTCCTCTGACTTGTCCGGCTTATTTCCTTTCACAACTTTCCGCAAATCCGCCGCAGTCGCTCCCGTCGCTCGCAGAAGGTTTCGTGAGGTTTGAACAGGTTTTAACACGTTAGCTTCGCTGTGTTACACACAAATCTCTCGACACACATTACGAGCCACACGGACGGACACACGCTCACATACACACACGTACAGACACACGCGCCGGTGCGCCGGTGATCCGTGAGCGACGCGCCCCCTGCTGGCGCTCGCGTGCGTTTCCGCAAACCTGCAACCATTGATGTTTCTTGTTCTTCAGCAGGTTTCCAAAATCTTCATTTATCGTGTTTATAAATGTTAGAAATAAGAAAGCAACGTTTCAACAGTTTGTTAATGTGCTTTTTATTAACACGGTTTGTAGTTTTTCCAGTAGTTTATAGACTATTAGTTAAGTTAGCCTTTCTGTTTACTTTATAACTTGCAGTAATAAAAGCATTTTATAGTATAGTATAGCATAGCATAGCATAGTATAGCGTAGCGTAGTATAGCATACTATATGGTATAGTATAGTATAGTATAGCATAGCATAGTATATTATAGCATACTATATAGTATAGTATAGTATAGTATACTGTATAGTATAGTATAGTATAAAACTGTCCCTTTCCTGGCTATTTTTTTTAACGTCCTTAACCAAAGAAATGCTGGGATTATCCAGAGAGCTTGACGGAAGTTTTGTTTGTACATTGGGACGTTCACTTTGTTTAACCGGTTTATCTGTGGCAATGACACTAATGAGATCACTTAAATCTGCTTTGCTTCTCTCCTTGTGTACTGACCCAGTGAGTTACTGTCACCGACAGTAGTCAGAACATTCAGTTTTGTAATTCTCATAAGAGATAAACTGTTTCGTTGGCCTTCTTTCTCATGTAAGGATTGTTAAGTGTTAAAGCTGATCACATTTGTAATATTTTGGTTTAAACATTTCAAGCAATTGCTGTATTTATTCTTGACGGTAGTTTTTAAGTGAACAAAGTCCACAAGTTAAACACTCAAACCTCCTTATATAGACACACAGACACAAAGGTTTCCATATTGCTCAAGGTCATTTATTCCCTACCAACATCCCAACCCACGTTTTCCAACCAATAGGAACATTTCAGTGCAACTATTCCAGCTAATCAAATGCAGCGACCTCGTACCGTTCAGCCAATCAGCTTTTTTGCCTGGAGGGTCAGTGCATCCTGGGTAAAGGATTTGTCTGCCCTGATCCTGGCTGTTGTTAATGGGATTGTGGATTAAACAGACCTTCTCACCAGCCTGTGAAGTTTGTGTCTGTGTCAGTTGTAACTCAATGAAACATTATATTTTCAGGTGCCCTAAACCACTCATCTGAAATCTCTTTATGATGCACCTTATAATAACTTTACTGTAACGTTAATGAAACGTCACTGCATGGACATCTATAAACATTGTTAAACATTATTGAAAAACATTTAAACATGAACTTCTGTCAAGTTTTCAAACTTAACATGAGTGAAATATATTATATACAAAGTTAAAATGCCTGAATGTTTCTGATAACTGAGAGAATGGTTTAGAGAGCGTTAACCAACGTTCTGAGAACGTTCCCTGTTAGATGGGGGTCCCTTCGTAGTGGTTGTGCTGCAGTATTTTGAGTTGCCGTGTCCTCTGTTCTCTCAGACAGACAGGAAGCAGCTCATTGCTCTGTCATCACCAATCACTTGATGTGACACTTTTAACTTGACTTTGATTGTAAATCCTGCGTGACCCACTAAGTTGGTCACCCGCGGGCACAGACGCCCCCTGGTAGACAGACAGTGATATTAACTCTCTTTATGTAACTGCACCTAGTCGTTCATTGATTTAAACTATTTATAATCCATGAACTGTGTCAGACAGAGAGATTCACAGAAATTAAAACACGTATTAGCAGAATTATTCTTTATAAGAGTATATATATTATTCTTTTATATTCTTATAAGCACTGAAAATGTGTTACTCTAACTCTGAGTTAAATTGAATAGATAAAAAAGATTCAAAGATGTATTTAAAGGCAATGAAGATTTAAATAACTAGATATTTTACATGAACCCAAATTTATACCCGTTATCATTTGTGTCACAATTGCGCCCTCTGCTGGTCGTGCGTTTTAATACCATTAAGATAAGAGATGAGATATTCCTTTATTTGTCCCGCAGTGGGGAAATTGCATTTATACCCATCTGTTCATTTGTGTGACAATTAATAAGGATCCAATTAATTAAAATACATCCAACCATCTTTTTATGTGAGAATAAAACCACTGATGTAAATTATGACTCTTTAGCTTAAAAAAGCACAAGACAAATCCCATATTATCTACATATTTCATTGTTTATTTAGCTCTAATATTTATTTATATCACAAATAAGTCTTCAAAATGCAGACTAGCATCTTTATATAAACTGTACACGAATGCAAGGCACTATACAACGCAGAATAGAAGACGTTTCTCTTATTCCACCATTTTTGAAGAGACACTCTGACACGCTGTACAGATTCACAAACGCTCTGCCATTAAAACACACAGTTCAAGCGCTTGAAGGTGAAACGCATTTGGAGGCCGTAAAAAAGCAGTTATGAAGTCCTTAATTACATAATGTGACATTCGTCCTGCCATGAAATCAATGATGTTTTAGCTTTATTACATTCAGGTAATACTATAAGGCTTTGTTATCATTTACTGGTTCTTCAGGTAAAGCTGGGCAGTGCATGAGGGCTGCGTTGTGCGTGCCGACGGCCGGATATGGACAGGAAAACAAAGAGAGCGGTCAAACGTTCAGCAGAAACAAGTTAAACGAAAAGAAATGAAAATAAAAGAACAGCAAACGAAAGGAAAGAAAATGGGAAGAAATGTGCTACAGGAGGCTGGTAAACCCCTGGAAATCCGTCTTCTTCCGTTCTCCTCCCTGTGTGGTCTGACACAGGTGGAGCTTCCCGTCGGCATCAACAGGAACGAGGAAGTTCTTCACTTGCAGTATGAACAGCAGTCTGCAGCAACACTAAAACAATCCTTTGGCTTTCTTCAAATTCACTTGCTTCCATCCTGGTAATGTCTCATATTCACTCCTCTTCATCTCCAACGCTTTCTGTACAGAACACACACACACAACTTAAAAACTCTTAATAAACAATGTTATCAAACACAGTTCTCTGCTGAGAAACACACACACACACACAGACAGACAGACAGACAGACAGACAGACATTTGCTATTCACCAAACTGAGAATTTGAAAACCCACATTACACCACATTAGAATAAATAACACAATACACACACAGTGAGCAGTTACAATAGCAAACAGTCAACTTAAGTGTCAGTTTAATTTAACCACATGCATGTACTTGCAAAAGTGAGCTATCAGTGGTGCACAGTGACCCACACACTGCTAGACAACTAGACAGTTAGTTCAAATGGTGAAGCGTGTTAAACAGTGAGGATGTGACATTAGTGGGGTAAACACCAGCATTGCTCATGAAACAAAACTCACCTTCCCAGATGCCCCTACACCCTGGCATGTGAAGGGAAAAATTAACCTCAGTCAGACTACACCAGCAAACAGGGAAAAGCAGAGATGCAGGAAAAAGAGCGAGAGATCGGTTAAGAGGGACTACTTGAACAAGACATGATGGAAGAACGAGAAGTAAAAATGAAAAAGGCAAAAGAAACGACAGTAAAAGACAAAACATGTATGTACAGACAGACACATTCCTGAACATACAGACAAGACTTATATTTACATCTAGGGGCTGAAAGTTGACTTTTTAAAACACCAGCTAGAATCTATATGAAAGCACCTGATCTCACCTAAACACGACTGCCCCAGAGAAGAACGTTCAATCATTAAATTAATGTGCTTGTCTCACCTCAAAGTCCTCATCTGATAGGTAGATCTCAAGACGCAAAGGGTCCACACCCTCCGGTAGGGGCCGGGCTTGCAGATCAGACAGCGGGTAGGTGGTCTTACAAAGTCGGGCCAAAACATCTTCTACAAGAATTATCTGATTACAAACTTCAGCTTCCTGAAACATCACAAGAAACAAATAATGAGAAGATGTCTTCTGATGGGAGTCTCAACTCTGAACAACAATCTTTAGACATGTTCTTCAACGTCTCCATCACCTTCTCCGTGATCTCAGCGACGTCCTCTCGGTGTTCCCAGCTGGGAAACATGTTGGTGAAGGTCAGCGGCTCCAGCCCCGCATGGATCAGGTATGATTTTGGAGGTTTCTTCTCATTCTTCTCTACAAAGGCAAGAGCAAATATGACCCGTCATCAATGTCAACAAACGTGAGGACAAACTTTCATCCAAGAACCAAACCACATATGCAAACGGTTTGGATCATCTGATTGGTTACCTCTGCAATACTGCAGCACGGTTTCCATGGCGCACTTCCTGTCGCAGTCCCATCGAATGCGAGCTGAACCCGTGCTCTCGCTGTCCACAGGCCACCAGCCTTGCCACAGGTAAACCTCATGATGATTATCCACCAAAAACAGGGCTAAAGAAAATTCAGAACAGGAAGTGACATCAGAATACTGCCACAAACACGCCTCATGATTGTTTAACAACGAGTGTGACGAAGCCTTATTTTTCCTTGACGCATTACACATGCAACGGGTGTCGTTAAAGCATAACCGATACACATACACTAAATATTTAACAGCACAAGAATGTTCTAACAGCGTTTAATGAACATAAGCACCTGGCTGAGTTGCTGTATATAAATCCTCCTGCAGGAAAGGCATGGAGTTGATCAGATTCGGTTCTCTGGACGGATACACAAACTCCAGCGCCACAAACTCTCCCGAGGTGCTGCTGAGCTGAAACAGACGAGGCGTGAAGTTGAACTTCCCCGGATCTGAACGAAACAAAGAAAACATGAATTAGCTCCACGCTTATAAGAACACGCACCGCAGCACACGCCTCACCGCTCACCCTGCAGCATGCAGTCGTAAGCCTTGCGATCTCTCCTTCCTAGCGCTTCCCAGAACCCCAGAGGTTCCGCTCCTTCATCGCATTCCTGGATGGAAACCTTACTGCTGTTGTGAAGCCCCGCCTCCAGAGGACACCTGCAAGCACATGTTCGCATTACATGCGTGGTGGAAACCTGCTACAGCGTGCGTGTTGATGAGGTCACTCACTGCTCCTTGATCTTGTTGGCTGCGGTCCGGCCCACGTCACGCGTGTGCGTCTGCGTCTTGCAGCCGTGCCAGAGGAACATGCTGGCTTTGGGGATGTTGAGGAGAACGAGGGAGGTGCGGGAGCGCAGGCTGCTGCAGTGACACAACACCTCCAGCAGATGACCTTCTAACGGCTTCTCTCCTCTCACACAGTATAATCTCCAGTCATCTGCACATGAGGAACATCAGACCGTGAGAACATCAGACCTCCTCCGGTCCTCCGTTCACGCTGAATGATGCGATTAAAAGAAACCGGTAGAGAGAAATGAAGAGATTACTCTGAGAATTCTCCTCCTCTTCTTCTCTTTTTCCAGCATGAACGATCATTCCTCCGTTGAAGCACTGAAGAAAACAAGGTGGTTCTTTTCCCTGCTGTACCTGGACCTGCAGAGCGCACACGCTGTTATTCACACATCATCCGCATAAATATACTGAAATCTGTAACTTTCGTCTGTTAAAAATACACCAAAATCACCTGGTGAGCAGAAAACAGCCACCGTTATTTAAACACTGTTATTTACACTGTATTTAAAACTTTATCCTACCCTGATATGCAACAGTAAGTTTAAAATAAGTTAATTATAATTTAAGCCCTAGGAAATGACTCTGTCTCTACTGTCATATATAATGACATTATTTAAAATAACCTGCAGTTTTACATTTTAAACAGAGATGGTGGCAGATATATATATATATATATATATGATGACTATAGTACATAACAGTATACAGTAACCTGAGCTCCTCTCTCCTCATCCAGCTCCACCGTCATCAGCGCTGAGGTTCCCTTTTCACTCACTGTAGAGTTACGCCCCTGCCAGAAAAAATAACAACACTTCTCCTTCCCTGGACCAATGATCCTCTCCGAGTTCAGCCTCTTGCCAACTGCACAGAAGAGTTTATGATCATTAGCGACGGCGCTATGAACACAAGAGCCTGGCTGTAGCTCCTGAACTTTGTATATCAAAACAGCTGATAACACAAAACCCACACACACACCACACACACCAAACACGCACACACACACCACACACACCAAACGCGCACACACACCAAACACGTGCGCACACACGCACGAAACATGCGCACACACACAACAAACACACCAAAAACAGAAAACCACACCAAAAAACACACACACACCAAAAAACACACACACACCAAAAAACACACACACACCTGCTGTGCTGACCATGTATTTCCATTTGACCACATACGTGTCTCCCTCATGGAACTGTCCGATGCTTTGTTTGGGCAGCCGACTGGAACATGAGAAAGAATCATTGTTATGAAATGACTGGATCATACACATTGTTGGTTCTGGAGCAACCTTTCCACTAGCCAATCAGATTGTAGGATTCAGTTTCAGGTCAATGTAAGGCTAAGTTATTGTACGAGTGAATAAATGTGACAGAATTATACGATCACAGAGCTGCTCACCTGTAATCAAACTCTAGAATGTGCCAGACGTCAACAGACATTGTGCTGATCTCAAATTTGCGGCTCTCTTCACCCTCTACCAAGCCATAACCTCGTCCCACATCTACCCCATCCAGAACCGTCCTCACGGGGGCCCGGACCACCGGCAACATCAGAGATGCATCGTAGGGCCTGTACTCCCCACTCCGACACTCCTATGTAAATATATATATATATATATATATATATAGTGTGTGTATATATGTGTATCAACTGTATGCAACATCAGTTATTCAGATAATAGTGTTGTGCATCTACCTTATTTTCGGCAGCATGCGAGGGGTCGTTTGTTCTTGAAGGTTTCTTGTTGTCGCTCCAGTCCAAGAATTTCTCTTTGAAAAGAGTCGTTTCATTGTGCTGAGTTAACCTGCCAAAAACAGCCCAGTCCGGCCGCCCCTGTCCCTTCCTACCGAACACGGATAGAGCAAAAATGAATAACATTAAAGCTGCAAAACTTTAACTTTAACGGAGCAGTATGTATAAACACACTGTGTGTGTGTGTGTGTGTTATACCTGGGTATAAGAGCATTGCATTCTCCTGGGTCCAGAGGATTAATGTCACAGTTGGTGTAATCAAAGGTGCCGTTCCACAGGTGTTTAGCCAGCTGAAACGCCACCTTCCTCTGAGCCAGCGTCACCTCCTTACCGTGCCACACGTAAACCTCACTACCGAAATCAAACACCAGCACCTAGAGTTGACATGACCAAAAATAAAACTATTACATCACAATAGTTATGGCTACAGTCGGTTCACAGCCATAATACAAACACACTGTAGTATTTTTAGTACTTCTTTAGAGTTGAGCATAGAGCAGCGAGGCATTCGGCCCCAGTAATCGTCTTCAGGAACCAGTTTGTCCTCCATCAGTCTGTAGATGCAGTTGGTCTCCACAACAGCATTCTCATAAAACTCATCCTCTTCTGGAGTGCCGGCGCCTGTCGGGTACAGACAGTCATTAAACGCTGTTCTGAGATCAGTCTGCTTTATTTATAGCCATGCAGTCACCCCGACACTCCAGAACAGTATCAACGGCGTAACTCACTCTGATAACTGGCTGGTCCACCAAGAATCTTCCAGAACTCTTTGGCCGCAGGAGTGTGAGTGTTGGCGCCCTCCTCAATGGTCTGCACATACGAGGCCCGGCAGCCCAGGTCATGTTTTGTTTGGATGAACGTGGCCAGTTCTGCAGCCTGCAGGATTTAAGACGCAACCATCAGTTGTTTTACAGACGCAGATAAACAATGAACAGCCACACACATCTCTGTTGTTGTTTATGTGTTCAGTTTCATTGAAAATCTTTGTAGTTACATGCACAAAGATTGTAATGTAATGCAAAACATTTCATTTAAGAATGCATCACTTAATTGGCTAAGATGCCTACAAACTAAGATGTAGGTCAAACTTAGAGTTCAATGACCTCATGTTTAGTTTTAAACAATAAATGCTTTTCATTGCGTGTTTTACAATCCATTTCCTGCTTCCTGTATTACAATGTGACATTTCCTTTGTGGTTCATTCTGTTTACTTCCTGCTCGTGAGGAACCCACGAACACACACTGATTGCAGACGTTGATAAATGTTAATAACATTCCCTGTCACTAACAGTAGTTTAAACACTCACGAGGTGACGTGTGATGTGTTTGTGATATCACACTCACTTTGGCTTTCTCGATCACGTTTGCAAATTCTCCGATCCAGATGAAGCATTGATGAGGTGTGATCAAGAGGAAGCAATCGCCACTGTTCAAGGAAGACGCTCTGGGCTCGACTAGTCTGGTCTGGACGTGTCGGCGACCTGATTAAAACATTGGAGAAATCAGGCCAATGTTAATGTGTCATAACAGGCCTAATTCCCCGATGTCATGAAACATAACATTTAATGAATAAATGTCATGGGAACTTATAGGAATAATATAAATAAACAGCAATTATTTTTTAAATAATAATTCAGTTTAATGCATATCAATATCTAACTTGAACAGGGACAGTATGCTTATCCGGTGTCTCTCTCTGTTTTGTTCAGAGTTGTACAATGTTGTTTTGGGGACATGTACAAGGGGCTAGTTTGAGTTTGTATTCGGAAGAGAGAGAGGAGACCGTATGCCTTTTGAGGAATTGTTATCCATATCCATCTCACATTCTACACCTCCAGCTGCTGTCGCTACAGGGTTCAGTTTCTAAAGTAAACATGTTATCACACCACCTTTCATGGCTGTGAGATTACTGGGCTCATCAAGAACAGCCGTGAACAGTTCTGCCCAAACAAGGTGGCAACATTGAACACTGTTGACATTAATTATCAGCCCTACAGTACCCAACACACACAAGTTCTCTTTCCTTAAATCCAAATCCACAGCTGTAGTTTAAGGAAGGTTTAAAGGGTTTCACTGACCTTTGACCTGAATGAGCATGAGTTTTTTGTAGGGCATGGCGCTGTTGTTGGAGCTCTGCTCAGAGATGTTTACACTCCTCAGACTCACGCTGCTGAAGTTTTCCTTACTGGCCAATCCAGCGAGAGCAACATCAGAGAAGCCGCTGTTCTTAGTCACTGTAAACAACAAGCTCAGTCTGATGACCTTTGACATTAACATGTTCAGACGCGTGTTCATTTTATCTTCCAAAATAAGAGGATTTAAGAAGATTCGACGGTGTCTGTGACTCACTCTTTTCATGTTTCATCCTCTTGCTCTCCAAAAGGCCGATGTTCAGCCTCTGCTCGGTGTACTCGTGTCTGATGTCCTCGCGAACAGCCAACATTTTCAGAGGGTTCCTGGAGGACTGAACGTTCCTGGTTGGGCGAACGGCTCGTTTGTGCTGCACCATCTCTGAGGTCAGCCTAACAAACACAAAGGTCAGAAGGTCAATTGATGAAGGGACGTGTCTGAGATTTTAAGGCTAACTTTGAAACTTCTGAGACAACATTTTTTACCTGGGCAGCTGTTTTCCAAAGATGGCATCAAAATCATCATTGATCTCCACTCTGCTGCTGATCTTGGCCATATCTTCTGCATGCTTATAAAACTTATCAAAGGTTTCATCATCCAGGGTCATGACCTCCTTCACTGATTTTTCAGTCACTGCCACTGTGGTCTCCTGAAGTCCTGAAACTAAGACAAGAACATAACATGAAATTACATCATCAGTGTCAGCACACAAAACAATGACAAAATGAAGACTTTCAGACTTACTTTTACTATTGAGTCGACCAAGGAATGACTCCAGCTTCTCCAGTTTCTTGTCTGATTCCAGCTTCATGTCCTGTCTGACTTCAATCTCTGCGTGAGTGAATAAAGAAAATACAGTCTCTGTTTGCCACTTATAAAAGGTAGGAAATTACAGAAGGTGAACGGACAAATAACACAAACTAAACCCACATAAACACCATGGATCAATTTCACAAAGAGCTAAAGTGTGGTAGCTACTAAAGTATGGAAACTACTGTAGGTCACAGCTGATCACAATGAGATCTTCTCACCTTCATAGGGCTTTGAAATGGCATGGGAGGTGTTCTTGTGTTTAGAGGACAGAGGGGACAGCACTGGATTTGAGAGAACAGAGGGGGCTGCCAGGCCTGGGAAATGGATAACAGGGAGCAAAAGTGTCATAAACACAACACAACACAAAGGAACTAATATCTTTTGAGAGGCTAGAAGCTATGAATTTCAATGTGTGCCGTTTCTACTGACCCTTCTTGACCATACGGCCAGCCACAGTGAACTGCGTCGAGTCATTGGCTACTCCATAACCTTTGACCTTCCAGGCATCTTCCTGAGCCGTGATCAGCTGTTTGCGCTCCTGAATGGACATCTCGATTCGCTCGGCCCTCTGGCTCTCCACCATCTCATTTCCATTCTTCTGAAATAACAGATTACTCATGTAAACACGTATCCTAACACTTACGACTTTTAACCTATGAACAAAAGTATGTGATAGACTCATGATGTGTCAAAATAACAAAGTGATCAAATGAAACAATGAAAAGTAAAAAAAAAAAAAAAACAGCATCAGAAACACCAATTATATCAGCCTTTAAAGAAACTATGGCAACAGCAGTATAGTGTCAATTCAATGCACTATTGTGTTTCAGAAGACTGGTGTGTGTGTGTGTGGATGTGTGTGTGTGTGGATATGTGGTGGGCACCTTCCGTCTCCAGGGGTGACGCTCATCCACCTGCACGGGCAGGAGGGTAGCCTTCACACGGAGGGAAGATCAGACAGGAAAAGAAAGGGATGAAAAAGAATGATAAAGAAAGGATGAAGGATGACAGGATGCAGCCTAGACTACAGACTCCTATTAATAGAAAGAGGAAAATGATGATTCGATTGAGACGGATCAGTGGCCATTGTTTAGTTTAGTTTACAGTCTATATGATGCAACTACAGCATGAGAGACTGATTAACGCTGAACTGTAGCTCGATCGTGTCTGTAGCTTTAGTGCATGTCATTAATGTTCAGGACGGTCTCTGCACAGTTATGCAGTGTTAAGTAAAAGTTATAATTAAAAAGAATGAGAGGTAAATGGAGGAGGCCAGGCGCCGGTATCACAGACAGGTAAGGGGCGTGTCTTGCTCACCTGGGGCGGGACAGGTATATGATCCAGCGGTTCAGAGGCACACGAAAAGGAGGAGGAAAAGACAGGGTCCTACAGACAGGATGGAGGGGGGGAAGCACAACAAAAAATGACGTATGACCAGGAGCGAGAGAATACAGAGACACATACACATGTACAGACAGCAGGTGACACTGAACACCGCATCTCACCCTCTAAACGTCACATGAGCCCACAAAGCCAAACATCATATCAGATCTGACACAGCTGTCAGGTCACACACACACACAGTAACACACACACCCAGCTAACACTTTTAGGTTGTAAGAACGTTCCCGTAAAAAGTGTTTGTGTACCAAACATGCAGTTTAGACATTGTACTAATGTTCTTTATTGGTTATAAAAACATTCAACTTCTTTCATTCTGTAGCGTTTTTAAAACATTCCACCAAAACTGTGTGCAAACTATCAATATGTGCGACTACTATTATACAACTGTAAAAAGTTTTACTAACATAAATGCAACGTGTTTGTTAACCAAGAACTTTACAGAGTTAACAAACGTTCTGAGAACGTCCTCTGTTAGCTGGGCAACCACTTGTCTTGTACAACCACCCTGAGTTTGATGATTCAGAAACAGCTCTTGTAGGAGTTAAACCACAGCGAGAAGAGCTGAACAACAGCTGCTAAACAGGCGACGACGAGGCCAAGTAAACAACATTTACCATCTCATCATGCACAGAAATGAAACAGGGTTCGAGTTTAAGGACTAAAACAAACCCAAAGCCTGTATCTCTCTGGGTGGTTGTACAACGCGAGCAACGGCACACCGTAACTGTGACATATCACAACACCACCATTACAAGACCAGTATGCCTGTATTTAAATAAAATTTTACAAACTCATTTGGCAGAACTGAAAAATTCATACTGTATTAATGCGAGAGAAACAAGCAATACATAAATAAACAAAAATCACCACCACAAGCGTCATTCTGGTTCAACCCCAAATCATCAAAGATCATTTAAACACAAACACCGCAACCCTGGGACACCACCATTGATCTGTGTTAAGCCTGTTAGCTGTGCGGCTAACGGCTAACAGCCTTACCCAGAGTTGATCAGACACAGCAAAGTCATCTATCATCATTCCATCATCCTAAAAAAAGGGGTAAAATGAACATGGGAAAAAAATCCTTCCCTCTTTTAAAGCATAAACACTAAACACAAATTTTCCTTCATTTCACTCCCAATAATCTAAAACTCCATCTCTAATGATTACATATTAAATAGACTGATAGGTTCTGAAAACATCTAAACCTTGCAGTCTTCAGAATAAATTCAAACAGAGAAAGACATAAGATACCTCATCAGTTACTATCAGACATGCACCCATTTAAATTTTTTTAGTATTTTTTATTTTATTTTTACTTAAAACATGCAGTTATGGAGGAAACTAGCAGAAAGGAAAGAGACAGAATATATTAAGCACATGCAGTTTAAAACGCAAACATCAAAAACACTGAACTAGAACATTTTGTCACAAAGATTATGAGGTCAACATGAATAATGATGTCTTGATCACATGACTTCTGCCAGCCTTACCAACAACACAACACTGAGAGCTCTCATGTCGCCCAGAGACAAACATTTACACCGGACTTTACAGTGTATGGAATTTTAAATCCACTTAATCTTTTCTAAATATGATTTCATGAGTCTGAACATGTGTGAAGCTTTAGCAAACATTACAGTAAATACAAGTGTCTGCATGTTTATCCATTACATTGTTGGCCTTTATATAATGCTGAATGTATATGGTGCTACATTTACTGTGCTGAATTGATATAGCTGGACAAAACTGTCACTCACTGTAGCATGACCCGTGCACACCACAAAAACATGCAAACAAAAATGACAAAATAAAATAAATAAAATACGGACAGCACATATCGTTCTGTTTAGTTACTCAAAACACCATTCAAGCTAATTCTCACATACAGTAGATGTATAAACTTTTCTGACACAAGACTAATCTTAGCATAATCCTGATTCACAAAACAACTGGTTGCGTGTTATTTATTCTGCATCTTTCAGATCTAATAATATAATTCGTTTTTCTTCATCGCATCAACATGTTGAGAAAACTGTCATTTAAATACACTGTAACCTCTGACCGTAAAGATGGTCAGAGGTCCTCTGACGGTCAGATCAGAGTTCAAAGTTCAGAGGTTACCTTCTTCCTGAAGCTCTGCTCCACCTCCCACAGCTGGGCGTGTTTTTCAGACACGGCAACCTTCACCACATCCTGCTTTTTATTGATCCTGTTCTTCCAGTCTTCCTCTCCGCTCTTCTTCAACAGAGCCAGCCTGCGGGTCACATGATCATGTCACATACATCCACACTTACACACTCATTAACACTTACACACTCTGTTTATCTTTGTTGTAATGGCGGATGCAGTCATTAACTAATGTCATCAAGTGTTCGGTATATCTGAAATCATATTTTAAACTATTTAAACATAATTTAATGGTGCTGAGACAATAGCAAGACTGAGCTTTAATCTAGACCAAAATCTAGCCTACTTTAAAATTTAACATTTTGATCCTGACAATACTATAACTACACTACAATTTCATAGTTCATAATTCTTATAATTCTCATAGTTCATAGTTTTAAATTCTTTAAAATTATATTCCATTATTATTTCAGAACAATAACAAAGAGCAACTATGTGCATCCAAACTTAAACTGTTGTACATCTAAATACATGTGAGGCAAACAAAACCATCATTTGCAAATAAACAAACTGTACAAGCACTTTTTATTGCTTAAGTGTGGACACACTGTGACATCAGCAGTTTTTACTATGTCATCAATCAATCATGCCATCTGGTCTGCGTCAGCTTGCCTCTCAGTTATACAATACTTTGATCACGACAGCAGCGCAGCAATACAGCAGTGACTAAACAACACAATCAATGCAACCGATTCAAACATCATAACAGTCACTACAAAGCAGATTGTACTTAGGACAGCTGTTTATAAAAAGCCAAGTACATTTTTCTCAATATCTGTCTCTCATCACAAGCCGATATCTCATCATTACTGCAAAATCTTTACTATAAACTACAATGTCATTAAAAGTGAAAAACGTTACACAAGAACTGACAATCACATTTGACTTTTTGATTTTTAAAATTAAAACGGTTTAAATATAAATGAATACTGTAACACAACCCACTTTTTACAAAGTTTTAATCAAACAATTGATTGTCAATTGTAAAAAAATAATAAAAATAAGCTTTTCTTCAAATTCTCTTTCAGAATATCTTCACATACGTTTTGGACATAACTCTGTTTTTAATATAAATCTTCAATAAAACTCCATGCTGGTTTCACGCAAAACTACACAAACACACAGGACTCCTCTCACAAGGGTAATTATATACCACACACACACCCACCCACCTGTCTTTGATGGACAGCTGTCTAGCGGACATGATGTCTGAGATTTCGTCCCCCTCCTCTGTCTCCTGCTCTCTCACACACTCCTCAAGGAGGTATGCGTCAGTCTCCGTGTGCGTCTGTGCGTGTGTGTGCTGCGCGAGACAGAGCGAGCCCTGCGCTGCGGCTGCACGTACTGCGGCTGTGTGCACAGGAAGATCTGTTTAACACAGACACAGGAAACACATGGTTAGCGCAGCCGGGCGATGTGATCAATAACAGCTAAGCCACAGACGGACACTTTCACATAAACTCGCTGTTCTTTAAAAGTGTTTGCTTGTAAATACATGTGGATTAAAACTGTGCTGATGCGTTAACAAAGTTGCATGGGAAGTATGCGGTGGCCGTGTGGGGTAAACAGACATCCTGCTGTCTGGCTAAAAGACCTTTTTGTCTGTTTAAAACTGTCATACATTTCACTCAAGCTCTACAGTCTTCAGAGAGATGCATCACTTCCTACTGCTTTGTCTTTTTGTACAGTCACACTGATATCAGCACAAAGACATCCACACACAGCAACATAAACTCCCACCCCACACTGCAGGAAACCATCAAAACAAACTGCCCTCATCCCAGTCAATGTATCCGGCGCGCTGTAAAATACAGGGTTGCCAAATACCAACATTTTTGTGTTCAGCACCAGTGATGAGTCACAGTTCATTATTGGTACAACCAGTGACCAACATGCAATTTCTTCAACATTGGAATGATGATACAGTTTGTTAAATTAAATACAATAACATGCAACCACCCAGTTAACAATTTTGTTAAAAAATATTTAAAAGGTTTAAAAGTTCAGAAAAAAATACATAGCTTGGTTTTTGGTTTTTATGTGTTAACTTCAGTAAAATGTGTATGTGTTATTATTATATTTTTAAATACATATGTTATATAGTTTAATATATTTAAGCTTCCGTTTTAGTTTAGTTTTGTTTATATTATTTCACTTTATTAATTTAGTGACTTAGCTTAAACTTAAGCTGGTTTATTACCAAGGCAACATTTCACATATTGTTTTAAATAACATAATTGCCTGTATTTTAAGTGATTTGAGTTAACAGGAATGATTATTAGTTTGGGTTTAATAAACTGTATGTATCCTGAGGGCTCATATTTCTTTACCTGTGAAGGCTTTTGACTTGTGCCCTCCATCGGTTTCTGAAAGCTCTTTAGGGCTCATCAGTTCCTTACTGTGTTCTTTAGGCTCCTCCCACTCTCTGGCCGGCTGAGCTTGTGGCGTCTGTTTCGTGCTTTCTGGAGAGGGATGTTTTCTCTTTCCCACACCCAACGGCAGCCTTTCCCCCTGGGCTACAGGTGCCACATCTGGTCCCTGATGTACCTGGAGCTTTGGGGCAGGTTGAGAGAGATGTGACAGGGCTTGTTCGTAGTAGGCGGGGTCAGATAGATTGGGTGTGGCCAGGTGAATGTCTCCGGCGTGTTCTGTGGAAACCGTTGAGGACTTGAGGATCGAGGAAGAGGCGGGTGCAAAACGAGCTCCGCCCACAGGCTGCAGCTATTGGTGGGTGAAGAAAAGAGGCAGAAAGGAGAAGGAATGATGGGAGATAAGAGAGAGAAATGAATGAGATGAAGTAGGTCAGCACAGGAAACAGTTCATCAGCACAAACGTGTCAGTCATCATGCTGACTAATCAGCTGACTCAGATCGGCCAATGACAAACTCTTAAAGCCACGAACCCTTCCCATCATGCCCTCAGAAACAGACACAGTGACTCAGCCTCACAACAGGCACATACTGTCTGCCAGAACACTGATGCACATTCAGTACAAGCTCATTGACTGTGAAATGAGGAAATCAATTAGCAAATGATCTTAATTACACTGATTCATTTCCCCTCTTCACACTGAAACTCTCCCTCACAAACACACAGGACGTCTACAATGACACGACACAATCCCATCTGAAGCTCAGTGGTTTATATTGCAATGTTTTTTTGACCAAAAAATCTATGAAAAATATTGAACAGCACAGCAAAACCATTATTAACAAATCATACCAATGCTTTTGCAATAAACACAGACAGAAAAAAACTTGACATCTAGTCAAGTTTGACAATTGACATCTATTACACAAGCAGATAATTGTGGTCTGCAAGGCCTGTATCCAAAATATTATCATGTAAAATGCTCATGCTTTACGGATTTACTGTTGCTGTGCGCTAGCAAGACGCTACAAAACCATTGCGAAGTCAGGCTGCTGGCGCGGAGATAAATTAGGACACAAAGCATTAGGACACTGCTGCTAAAACAGGCCAGCGGCTTTACAGCAAGCAGAGCAAAATCTTGCGTTTTACGAGACGTCACCCTCACATGTTCCAGATCACTCAGAACCTCTGAGAACTCAGACTCCTCCTCAAACATCTCAGAACCAGAACCATCCTGCAGAAACAAACTCTTAAATGCTCAGCTGTGACTGTGTAACATGGAGAGAGATGAACTGATTATAGTTTGTAAACATTCATGCGATGCACCTTGTCAACCCAACAGACCAGCGTAAACAACAGCAACATTGAACAAATGTTTGTTGAGACAAATCATGCATATATAAACCGTGTCTAAGAAATTAAACTAATCCGTTTAATCCGTTCTGCTGTATATCTGTGTGCAGATTGTACAACCTGTCAATAAGTGTGTGAATTTGTAATGAAGATCTGGTAACATGACCAGAGTGTTTTTCTCCCTGAGCTAAAACTGTTTCCCACACTAATTCATTTCAGACTGAGGATCATTCATTTAATGAGGCTAAATTAGAAGCTGACCTCTCGGCTCTACTTCCTGTCTCTCAGAGGATGTGATTTAACTTTAAAGTGCTCATGAGAATAGCTGCGTCTCTCGATTACTTGCTAATCTTACAGTAATCTTTGCTTTCACAGCCCAATCTGCAGGATAAAAGACATGTTTGTTATCGAATGACACAACATATGCACACTGTAACTGAACACAGGAAGTGACATAAGTACCTGTTCAACTTCTCCCAGCGTGATTGGCTGGGTTTGGTAGCGGGCGTTGCTCCTGCGCGAGCGTGTGTCAGTCTTAGCCCGAGGGCCGTGATTGGACGACTGTGCCAGACGATTAAACAGCGCCATCTTCTCAGCTAGCGTAAGCGTGGAAAGATCAGGCTCCTCCTGACCATCCTCTCCAGGAGACGCGTGCCGAGCTCGATCCGTCTCTGCAGCCTCCTGAGCCAGCCGCAGCTCTCTGGCCTGCTCCCTCACCATGGATCTCTGCTGAGATGAAGCCTGCAGACTGAAGAACAGATGTTTGCTCCAGAACATTTATTGCATTTCATATTAGTTCCATCATCTGAATGCAATATAATCACTTCAATTTCTCAAGTAAGCGTGCATTGAATATGTAAGCGTTGGTGAATTATGTAACAATGTGAACGGAGCGGCGCAAGTCACCACCAGGAAACGTTTATATAACAGTGGCACATTTATTCAAATCGATGAATAAATGTCTGTAATATTAACGTATATTGATTTGAGATCATAAAGCATGTGGGACAAACATGACAAGCTGTGGGCATGACTTCACAATGCCACAAGAGGGAGCCGTTTCCTCATTTTAAGAATTAGTTTCAACACATTATTACTTGAATCTCAATTCTTTAAGAAGCAAACTTGAAAAGCTGAAAAGCTCACTCTTCAAGTGAGATGTTTAAGTGATTTCAATACATTTTTAAAATGACACACACACATCTGTGGACATACATGCAATCAAAACACAGACTGATAGGATTAGTATTAATGGACGTGGCCATGCCTGTCTTACACACAAACACAGGCTCATGTCATTGTGTTCATGTTGTCCTGGGTACCTGTGTTTGGTCACACAGCTGTTGACTACAGTGGGACTAGGAACACAAGCTACAGAAGTTTGCACAGTCTCAGACTGTGACAATTGGCCGGGGACACTTGACGCCACACAGAGGGAAAGAAGAGGAGAAACGGATAGAAAAGGAAAGAAAATAAGGGGAAGAACAAATCATTATTACATCCACTAAAGACAGAAAGGACAAGTCAGACGATTACAGGGAACATAACCATAAGGCTCTCTAATTGGTTCATGTTGACCTAATTTACATATTTTGAGGCTTTACCCAATAAACTTCTTTGTTCCTCCATAGAAACGATTTGCTACAGGTGTATGTTTGAACTTACGTAGCAGCAATGACCACTTCCTCTGATGTCACAGGCTGAGTACGGGAGCGATCCTGGCCTCTCCTCAGTCTGCGCTCCACGGCAGGGTTACGACTCACGGACTTCAGAACCGAATCAGAGTTCTTCTCCAGTTCCTAAAACAAATGAAGAAACACGAGGAACAGCTTATAGCTCTTAACTTAAACAAATGGTGAAATAAAATACAGCATTTGACAATATCTGCAAAAACAATAAATGCTAAATAGATAAATGCTAAACAGGATTTTTGCACACGGTAAGCACCAAGTTACACACAATGTTTTGTTTAGGCTTCTTTCAGTCTTCTGTGGTATCAAATGTTATATTTGAGCAACGAGGACTGAGGTGTGTCCCCTATAAAACTATTTGAAATGCAAAATACAAAAACACGTCCACCCACAGGCAGACAGATGGAGGGACGGATGAGTTACGTTTAAAGTCAGAAAGCTGCTAATTTGAATAACATTTTTATGCGTCTTCCAGATGCAAAGTTTATTCAAAACAGCCGACACCTACAAGATACATTTTTTAACAAAGCCCAAGGTAGCAGTAAACGTGTCCTTTATGGAGAATGATATCCCAGAATGCACTGCAGCACGAACAGGGAAACATCCATGTTTTCAGTACTGACAACTAGAATATTTGTTTCATTGTTCCAATTTATAATGCAATATTTTAAACAGTATTTGCAGGCTTCACAACGCAAGACCATGGAATCTAAAGAGCTAAACTGTAGATTTCATGTGACGATTTGAGCATCTGTGTAGCATGTGTGAGTGTCCACAGACATCACACACACACACCACAAGTGTTTTAAATCAGCCACTTATGTGGCTCCATTTGGGCAAGAACGCTGCCTGTGGACGACCGGCAGCGAGTTTGGAACACGGACACACTCAACTCCTCGTACCCTGAAGAGAGAACGTTTGGCAGCCACGCTCAGCTTTGCTCTCTCGTCCAGCTTCTCCTCATCCACTGGAAAAACAAAGAAAGAAAAAGTGTAGAAAAAAGCGAGTTAGAAGCTTTTTCATGAGAACAGAGTCTTGAAACCCAATGACTTTAGAGGACAACATGTGCAACGCTGAACACATGGTGGAAACGTTTCCCAGACAGCTTTTTTGCTGAGCGCTTTGTAAACACGGTTTTAAAAGAGGCCCCTAAATAAAACTCAAAACGACACATTTCTGCTTCTGTACTCAGACAAACCGTTCCCGTCAACAAGCATTAAAACCATTTAAATGTAAATGACACACAGAAAACTACAACCAGTGAAGCAAAACAGTGCTAGTTAATGGGTGCATCGTAAGGGCAACACATTGTAAACTTTATCAGCTAGCCTCATGAATGTTACTGTTACTGTGTGCTAATCCAAAACTTAAAAGCGGAGGAGAAATGTGTTAGTTTAATGGTTGCTACGTTTAGCCAAACTGCAGTAAATATTTCTCTCTGATTAGCCTGAAACTTGAAACCAAGGAAGTTTTTGCAAGTTTCTAACCGTTTCCCCACATTTCCCAATTCAGACTGAAAAAACATTAACATAATTAAATTGCTAAAGAACATAAGCTTGTTTTTAACAAGATGGCATGAGATCACACTTCACACAAAACACAAATGCATCCTGTCTTAAAGTTACATTATCCTGCCACTTACAGATTCTCATAGTTACTTCCTGTTCATAATGAATCTAAGACTCCATCTAAACTACATTAAAACGTCCTCCATTAAATCTGCTATGAAACAGTGACTTTAAATTTTATTATATAACAACAGAAATACATGCAACATTAGAACCTGGAGCGATTAAACACCTTAATGTACAAGATCTGTGACTCACCAACAGGACTCAGTGGTTCTGGACTTAGACGAGACCTACAGGAAGAGAAAATTAAAATCTTAGCAAACAGTTACAATCAAAGTTCAGAGTCACAATTATTACATCATCTAATAAATCCATTAGGACCTGCGTTCAGCTTTGAGAAAAAGAGCGAAAATGGAGAAAACACACAAAGCAGCAGGATTATTTTGTTGGAAAGCTCGGGAAAGTCTCAACCTCAAGACCTGCCTAATCCGTTAGAATACATGCCACAGGAAGAAAGGAAAACAAAGACGCTTTTATAATAAACAACTGGTCAACTCTTTGAGTTAGAATCCACTACACGTAAACAATGAGTGTGTAAATGAGCAAATAAGACCATTATATAACAATAAAAACATTAACCATAAAATGTTATTAATATTTTGGAAGTTACAGTGCAGTTAGACAAAATGAAGCACTGGTCACTCACAAACCTGTTTTCACCAGTTTAAACAAAACCATTTAAGGTGTAATAAGCTGCACACCAGGTTAAATCTCAAGCATAAATCTACCCATAAGGCCTACCGGTCGGACTGCTCGCGCTCAGTTGATGTGATTGGCTGAGTTCTAAACCTCTCAGATGTCTTTCTATTCTCAGTGGGACATATATACCGCAGAGGGCGACGCGATGAGCGATCCCTGCCCCTTTCAGCTCTCCAGGGTACGTCTGCGACCGCTGGTGGTCCCTGTGCCCTTTCGTGTCACAAAGTTTGATTGAACGAGGCATCATTAAAGCAGATGTGCTTGAATATTTTTTTACATCTTTATGGTGAGTTAAATAATGAAAACCCTACAAACATCAGTTCTAACACCAGCTCCTGTACATCCAGAGAGAAGAGACCAAGCTTAGCCAAAGCCAGACAAAGACCAAGACCAAGAAATTGTTAATTATTATTGATAAAGTTTATGGACTAGACAAGCAAAGCAGCGTGTATTCAAGAGCATGACAACTAAAGGAAAAGACTTCAGATCTTCTGTATGATTAATTCCTCTGTAAGGTCACAGTCTTTTCCTTCATTTCATTCTCTCAGCAGTTAGATTAGCACATTAGATTCATTTATAGTTCTTTAAAACACACTTGTCGATGTTAGACGGGTTAGTAGGCCGATACGTTAATATTATCACCACCTACAGTTCTGTTTTCCGA
Organism: Yasuhikotakia modesta; assembly: GCA_036877545.1. Lineage (NCBI taxonomy): Eukaryota > Metazoa > Chordata > Actinopteri > Cypriniformes > Botiidae > Yasuhikotakia > Yasuhikotakia modesta. The sequence continues at coordinate 27,769 of JBAJNP010001129.1, forward strand.
GGGCTTGCAACCTTTTCCAGGTAGGTGTGGCGCAGCTGGGCCACTGAAACTCTGGCATCAGGGGAAAGATAATCTCCATTAGGCACTTTGTCCTGATTGGCAGCGGGTCTGATGTGAACTGGGTCTTCAATGGGGTTCTGATGAGGAACAGCTTTTTGGACGTTTCCAGCATCTGACACAGAATGAGTGAGAGGTTTGGATGAACTTGGCACCCATTTTGCACTGGAGGATAAGGCAGGGGTTTGGGTAGATGTTTGGAGTGGGGCATAACTGGATCCTCGCTGATGATGGTGGCTAGCATCAGCCCTTCTTTGGGCTTCTCTGGCTCTCGCTTGCATCGACTCCGCAGCCTGAAGTCGGGACACATGCTCTGTATAAACCTCCCGTCTTGACCAACCTCCACGCCTCCCTCTGGGATCTTCTGGAACTCCCTCCCTTCCACGTCCACCGATCCCTGGGTGGGCCTCCATGTTCTCAGCATTTCCACTGTATGGATCTTCAATGCTTCTCTCTTTCCGCCGGATCTCAGAAGGTAACACAGCTTTCCTGCTGTTGAGGAGACCCACAGTCCTCACTTCCTGTTTTCCATCCTTCTTGCACTCTGCTTCTTCAAACACTTCCAGATTCTCCTGCTTATGTTTGGAACCAGGTTCATTGCCCATGGAGAAGTAGCTCTGACAGCCCAGATCGTGGCGTTCCTCTTGTCCTTGACTTATTCCTCTTTGTCTGGTTGGAGTATCAGGGAGCGTCGGAGCGTGAGATTGATGATATGATTGGAGGGATTGGTTGTAAACAGGTCTTTCTGTTGAGGAGCCCATCTTTGGACTTCTGTGAAAGGGCTCGTCTCGAGCGTGTCTCTCCCTAACTCTGATTCTTCAGGAGAAGAGAAAAGGGTTAACATTCACTTGGAGAACAAAGAATTCACTGATCCTGTAAAAGAAAAAAATATTTCATAACTGTGAAGAACAAGAAATTATCAGTTTATCTTTTCAGTGGCAGCCATAATGAAAAGCAAGTGAAGTTCCTGCACTCATTGTAATAAAACCAAACAGCAACACAAATGACCCACAAAGACACAACCTCAGAACAGGGACTGCATGAGAACAACACTCAGTTCTGCAGATGAAAATGGATTAAAACACAAAGATTCTGCATTTGACTCAAATCTGTGATGTGCAAAACAGCCGCAAAGCATCTGAAGTATTACAAGGCTCTTTCTCCAAAACACATTATCATATAAATATGTAGCTACGGGCATTCAGAAAGCAGCTAATTTCACACTGCATAGCATTTCATTATATGCTGGTAAAAAGGCATGAGGGGAGTGGTTTGCTGAAAAACTAGCTTAGCTTGTGAGGACTGGATCTTTAGCTTCAGGTTAGATTTAGCAACAAAGTTGGTCGAGGTAGCCAGACGTGAAGATGTGAGATCTTCCTACCCAAAACCCTTTGCCCTAACCAACAGCCCAACCAAAATAACAAATAACAGTGATGTTTTTCTCACTTGTGCTGTGAATAAACATCACAGTGTTCCACCTGTTTCCATCCATTTCCTCACGTCACAGCTGGAACCATACAATGTCAAACCAACTGTGTTCCACATCTCAAAGATCTTCTGCTCTGACCACCACCAGTCCTCCAGAGACGAGAAAGCCTGCCTGCTGCATTCTATACACTGTTGAGTTTGACTGTAACCCTGGTTAAGTGGTAAACCATGTTTGTAATCGCTGCTGCTCATGTGAACTGCTTTTAACCCTCTCTGAAAAGACTTCATTTCAGGTATAAATTAGAAAAACATCACTACAAAAGTTTGCCAAAGACCATGTTTGGGTTATTGTTGATGAGAAACAGGATAAAATAAAATGTGACAGTAAAAAAGGAATAAACACAAAGACGATCTATTAAGCAGCGAAAAACAACAACAAAAAAAGCTTAAAGTCAGCAGAATAAAACAATGATAACGATAAAACAACCATCATGTGCTAATGAAACAGGATTTCAAATAAGTTAACATTCAATGCAAATCAACAGAAGTAGATAAAACAGGCTCTTACGCTTGTAAACAGCAAGTGTTGTCTTTAACCTGGACTTAAAATTAGCATTACAAAAAACACTATAAACAAAGGAAACCATACTGCTGTGCTAAACTGATCGACCTGCTGCAAACTCTGCTATTTTAGAGAAACAGGAAAGTGGAAAACATCCATCTTTATCTCTCCACACTACACATTATTCTACTGTGTGTCTGCGTTTGTCATAGTCAGCGAGAGAAGAGAAGGAACTCGCACAGTAAACAAACCACAAGACAACTGCAGTCTGCAGAGCAACTGAGAGCATGCCAGGAAACTGAAGAGGAAGAGAGAAAACTGATGAAAATGGGAACACAATTTGCCTGTGAAATGATTCCCAGAAAACTTGGCTCCGGTGTTTTGCATGACTAATGAAGTTATCACACTCTCCATTTGGCATATTGAGCAAACACAGGCCCGTGATCTGAGTTTACATTCTTGTCAAGCTTGGTGACTCTGGGTTCAACATTTTTCTGTTTCAGCAAAGACCCCTAAATCAAGCAAGTCTCTTCTTTTGACATGGTTAGATGCTTGAAAATGCATAAACAACATGAGAATAATACCCGTAAGGTCTCATACGCGCACACACACGCCTCACCGGACTGTGACTGCTTGCGTTTATTAGCAAGAATTAAATGGGTAAATGGCAGCAGGTGGCTCAATGGTTCAAATTCAAACCCATACATTTAGTATTTATTAACAGTGTGATGGGTGGTAGAAATGTGGTCAAAATGGTCATTTTGTTATGAAGATGACGGCCCAACTCAAAACCGCACCCTGAACCCTCAGTTTTGCTTCCAAAAACCCTGATATAACAAAGGAGCATTTTAAGCGATATTAACCTTTTAATAAAGTTATTAAACAAATTTAATTATCATAATAAACAACACATATACATCTATATAATATGCAGTACTTATATTGTATACATTTTGTTTACAGTATATATGTATATCTATACATACAGATGTATATGTATACATATATATTCATATATATAAAAAATGCAAACAATACAATGAAAGGTTTTGACTGGAGATTGAAAGATTTTGACAGGGCCATGATGTTAGGTGGGACCACCGTTAAGGGAAGGGTGTCCAACACACCCATCAACTCCAAACGGGAGGTACCTGGAGGGCCAGTTGATGGGAGAGAGGGTATCTCCTTCTGAATCAGTCTGGAGCGACCACGGGTTTGCTGACTGGCTACAGGAGCTAAAACGTGTTCAGAAACACCCACAAGACAATGAACCACTCAATGGCTGGAGTATTTATAGCCAGAGAGGAAACAAATGAGCAGAAAAGCAAAAAAAAGCACATAAACAGTAAAAATTCGGTGCAGATCTGGGCCAACTTATTAAAATGACGCTTATCCTGGGAACTGAAGTTTAAAGGCCGTGTCCTCATCTGTTCGCATTAACTAACCAATCAAGATTTACGCTGATGTTACGATTTGTGTGCTGTGTTTTTAAAATATTTTTTAATTATATTCATTTATATTATTTCTGGCCTGGCTTGTGAATCTTGGAGTTGGGAATTTTAATTCCACCGAAATCCCTTGGAATTAAAGTTCTTGCCAAATTAAGCAACAACGTGTCTCAATGAGTCACGACCCAGGCCATAAAAACAGCTGCCAAAAAGGACAGTGAAGGTCAAACTCAATAGACAACGTGTCATGCTAAACAGAGCCCACCCATCTTTAGGGAGGCACAGAAACACTTAACAGTCCATGAGCCAAACACATTTTCTTTTGGGGAAAATACCTGTGAAAAATTCAGGGAAAAACCGGCCAACATTTTTTCCAAGAAATGGGAAAGAAAAAAAGACATTAAGCAAATAAAAGAGCATAATGAAACCATAGTTCTTCTCCTCGATTCTGATAGAATGAACTGTTAAAGTTCTTGATGCTGATTGACTGACAGCAGCACAACTACGACCACTTTAAGCTATTATGTGTATTGCTTCACTGCACCTACAGTTCTTCATGTTTGTTGCGTAGCAACACTTTGCCTTATTATATATAAAATACATAAATATATATGATGATTAATAAACATAAGTACATCTTTAGCGATAATCATATACCAATAATTATGATGACCAGACTCACCCTTGTCTGTGGAAGATATTATGAGCCTGCTGCTCTATGTACAGATCACTGGAAGATGCACCCTGTTTGGGAGATGGCATTGCGGCGCGTCTGCCTGCAATGGGTGAGCCGGGGACCCCCACAGCCCCTGGTTCACTCCCCGGGACCCTGGCAGACCCCGACACGTCCATGTATGCTGCGGATGCGTCAGGTGCGACCCCTCCACCCCTCTCCTGAGCCCTCCTCTGGTTCTCCAGATTCATTAGTCTCTCACGCTCAGAGAGAGTGTCTTTACCGTCCCGGCTGTACTCTGGATCCGTGTGAAAGCGTGAGCTTGTCTTATCTTCATGAAGGCTAAGCGTGTAAGCATTATGCTCCACCCCCTCTCCACCTTCTAACTTTGACCTGCGGTGTCGCTCGGACCCGTCGGGCTCTCTGGAGGTTCTGGAGTAGCGACCGTAGTCGGTCTCAGTCTCCTGATCCAGAGAGATACCGTAGCGCTCGGCTAGCTGCCGTCGGCGCTCCGCTTTGTAGCGGGCGATGCGTTCTGCTTTAGAGTCCACTTCCGGCACACGGGTGGAGTCGGTGCTGAAGGAAGACTCAGGGTGGATGGTGTGAGATCTGGACTGAACTTCTGTGTCGTGCACATTTGAGAAGTTTGGGTCATTTTTGCCATAGTGCTGAAGAGAAACTACAGGAAAAGAGAAACATATTACTTAAAAATGTTGAATATTGTAAGGAGACCATTTTGAACAATGAACCATTATTTACTTACTCAGTAACTGATTTTTGTTTATTTGTAACCTTTTAAAGTTAAATATTGAAGCTTTTTTGCAATTACTTTAGAATAATTTGAATTAAAAGAAATATTCAGCTCATGTTTTAACTAACTAACATCATGCATGCAGAACTCTGCTACGCTTTTTATTATGCTAATTAGCATAAATCAAACCCAAGCACGTGTCTGACCTGTACAGGGGTCACACGTGTCCGCCGCACGCGTGTATCTGGGTGTGTCCTCCTCCAGCAGCCGATTGGTCACCAGACCGGCACATCCTGGGAGATTTTGAAGAACTTCATTATCGATTCCCTCCAGACGCCTGGCAATTCGTTCTTTCCTGAGACGAGAGCAGAAACAGAATCAATTAAACAGATTATTACCTTAAAATCATAATCAGATGAACCCCTGCTAATTTCTGTTCTTCTCACCTGTTCATGTCCCAACTCTGACTGGTGCTTATGCCCTCAAAACGTTTCCTCAACTCTGAGACTACAGAGAGAGAAACAGATGAAAACACTTAAATACTGAACCAGGAGACATTTTATGCTTTTTATGAAGAAGCTTAAACGTAATGTAAGAACACATTACAGCATCAAAGCGTCAGTGTAGAAGACTTCACATAAGTCAGTTTAACGTGTGTATTTAATAAAGTTTGTTTAATAAAGTTTTATGATGTGATCAAATATATTTTCAGTAGCATTTACAGGAATCTGTCTATGACATCATAACACTTTAATCACTAGAAACACGTAACTTTAAATATAAAGACTAAATGATTTAAAAAAATGACTAAAAGCTACTTAAATGATCCAAACACTAATATTAACATCTACTTATTTGTGATCATTGTGTCACTGTATGTTCTTATGTTCTCCTGTTACAGTCTGGGTCACAGAACTTCAATATGTTCTTTAAAACAAGAGCTGCTTATGTTAAATCATCAACCGTTACTTTAGTTAGGTGCACAACTGACTGTTTCCACAAGTTACCCAATAACAGGTAACATAGGAAACAACATTTTGGCATCACCACGAAGACAAGTGATGCAAGCGAATGTGTACATATACCACTGTCATCTTAATTATTCAAAATCATTGGCTGGACAGAAATTTACAACGTCAAAGAACAATTTATCACACTGACAACCGAAACAAACTGGAATGACCACAACACAAGGGTGATTGGGTTACAAAACTCATCACTCAAATCCTTTTAACTAATCAGCTGAGTTTTGGAACAGATACAGAACAACAAACAGTCAAGTGGACCTGACATTAAACAGACCAGTTAACCAGCCAGGATTACTCAACTACAATAACATATCGCCAGTAACATACAAGAGGTTAAGGCCAAGACTAACCACAGCACAGTTACCAACAAAACTAGTAATTCTCTTATTAATACAGATCAACTGGTACACAGAAATTTGTTAGTTAAGCTAAAGCAAAAATATGCAGAAAGCAAAGTATTACCACAAGCAGGCGTCTCTCGTTCCACAAAAACCATGTTCACTCATTTTCTGTTCACACTCTTACTGGATCTTTGCACTTTCTTTTACACAACTGGGCCAGTATAGCAACACATCTTGCCCAACAACAGCAACAGGTGGTCATCAACAGCCCAGCCCCCCAGGACCCCATGAGCCCACGAGCCACAGGCTCATCAAAACAAACGTGAAACACAGTTTCTGACAACAACACTACATGGCTCAACACATGGCTCTAAGAATTCTGGGTAGTGTTACACACTTTCCATGTAGCAGACCTGTGTCGTAATGTAAATGCAAGACACTCATGCCACAGATACTCCAACCCTGAAGTTAAAGAGCCTCACTTAAAGGAATAGCAATGGTTGTAATCAAAGACTAGCTCTCAGACTAACCTTAAGACTAGCTCTCAGACTAACCTTAAGACTAGCTCTCAGACTAACCTTGAGACTCTCAGACATCAATTAATTTTTGCTAAGACTGTAACACAGCTGGTCTAGCGACATTCAAACACTGGTATCTAATGAACTTGAACTATGCAGCTAAAATGTTACATGCTGCATTTTTGACTTACCTTTTGGTGTATTTGTCAGTAGATTAGCATCTACTTCTATGTTGTTTTTGGTTCCTTCACCCTTGTCCTCAATGGAGAACCCTTTCTGAAAGCTGAACACAGTAACAGCTTTAATTGTTTTTAAATACACTTTGTGTTTCACGCTGGGCTTGTGATAAAAACAATAAGGCCTGTTTGTGATAAAAACAAAACAGGCCCGATCGCCCGTTTTTTTCAAAAGCAGCAATTTACCCGAAAAAGAATTTGAATCTTGGCAGGGGTAACATCAACTGGTTCAAAAATGTGTGAAGCGCTCACAAATGTTATTTTCCGTGACTGGAAAAAGTTAACTGTAAGCCTAACAATGTAAGACATTTTTTCTTGACAGTAAAAATGGCCACTGTATCTTACAGGATTCCAAAACAGGAAAAAAAAGTGAGTTGGGAGGCGAGTATTACACATTTTTCCAAAAAGTGAAGAAACATCCAAGTTTATAAGTGAATAAAAATGAAAAGAATGACGATATCTGGACGTACCACAAACTACAGTTCAGTAAATCAACAATGATTTAATGATTCATACACTATATAGTCGTATTAAACAATGCAATTAAAACACTAATTCATTAATTCCTAATGCATCAAAATAATTCTCACACCTAAGAGCTCTTCCTTGTAGTTTAGTGTTCCCGACTTTAGTGGCAGTTTCTCCTGTGAAACCTGCGAACACAAAAGACATCAGAGCCTTCAGAACACAAACTCTGGTGACACAACAGATCAGCAGTTTGTGTTTGAAAGGTCAAAACCAAAAGCGTTAATTTCAACATCCTGCTCAGTACATTGATGTCCAGACTCTCTTCTGTTTGCAAACAAGTACTTGTGTAAACGGACAGCCAAGTGTGGTTTTGCTAGTCAAAGCGACTGACATATTACTGAGAAACTCATCTGTATGAATCTCATTTGCAAACATAATATTATGCACAACACAGTTGAGACTGCTGAGACCAAACAGAATGAATGGAGAGATGGATGAAAGACAGAGATACAGACAGACAGTCAAAAACAAAGACAGACACAGAAAGACATAATGACAACAAGCTAAAGAAATTTGAAAGACACCTACAAAAACAAAAGAAAGACAGACACATCCAGCAGAGAAAGTTAATTTGGTTAGTGTTTGTTTAAACACAGGCGATGCCTTTGTAAATTGAATGATGTGAGTAATGTAAATGAGATGACTGTAACTGGTATTGTTATCCTGGTATGGAATCAATTCTCTGTAAAAGCACATGGAGACTGACATCTGAGCCTCACGGTGGGATCAGTGAAAACCATGTGTTTTCAATTTATCCACAGATCAATAGCCCCACCACACCTTAAACCACACAGCCCAGCAGACTAACATCCAAACTCCTAATATTCAAATCTGTTCATCTACACCGCGAACTGCGGTTTCCTTCTCATTACTGTCCTCTCTCCTCACAAACATCGTTTGAGAGACTCGGTGAGGCGACTGCGTTTTGTTACCAAGACAGTTTTCACAGCTGGAACGAGTGTCTGAAACATTCCTCACTGCTTAAACGTCTCCTCGCTTCACCAGTCACATGGCCAGAGGACAGGACGGCATCAGCTGGAGCCAAATTGAAAGTTAGAGGGACAGGAAACTTTTGATGGATTCAAGATACGCTTATAAAAACAGAGTGACATATAGTTGAGTCTGATATGTTGCAGAAATCTGAAATAAACAAAAACACTTGACAAAATGTGCCACAGAAAATAAATGACAAGGCAATATCAACTGGTGGTGAATTTACAGAAAAGAAACAGGAAATTTTAGATGCTTTTAAAATTTAGTTTGATATGCTGTAATTTCACCTTTCTTTGGCTAATTATCTAATTTTATTGACATACAACATTTTCACACTGACAGCAGCCCCTGATGAGGGTCTTTCTGATCACACATCTATACGTGGTTTAAACAATCCTTTCTTTCCTTCCGTTAAAACTATAGAGAAAATGTTAATGACAAAGTTTCTTAAAGGCTATAACAACAACCATTACACAAGCCCAGTAATGTGGATGAACTGGACCGTTCACTAAAATTACCCCACGGTGTAAAAACGCTATCATTATGTGCATTGCACGGTCTTGTTTACAGCGTCGCTGCTAACAGACATGCTAAGAAAACACCTCTGCAGTGCTAGCTGGCTCTGCGCCCTTTTACGCACAGATGCTAATCAGATGCAGTCAAGTGTGACATATAAAGCACGTAAAGGGCAAGCGTGTTATTCCCCAGTCTTATGACACACCGACATAACTCTCTGATCTACAGCAAACATCATATTAAAGGTGACCACACGCCTCTGACATCTGTACATGTTAATTTTACATTCAAACTCATCGCACACCTGTTTCCAACACGCTGAGTAACAAATCCTGGAGGCGAGACAAACGCTCATGAGTGAGGTTTCAGTCACTGATATCTGCCGTTAGTCAGGGTACGAGAACTTGGGGAGAAGAGCAGAGACAAGCCATGGCCTGTCTATCATGTAATCAGATCACAAAACTCAAATGGGTTTGTTTTGCAGGTTCCCTGGATTTGAGTTGTTGTCACTTCGCTTGTAAACAGATTTAGAAATGACTCGAATAATAAACTGTGAATTGACATCAAGACAAAAATAAACAAAGTTTTACATTTTAACAAAATTACACAGAATTTCTCCAAGACAACAAGCAGTAACACCATCTGCAGTTTATGGGCTAGTCAATCACACATTTATGGTGATGGACCTTGTTAACTACTGTAACCAACCATAAGGCCAACTAGCAGCCATGTGTTACTGCTGTGTTTGTCTGGGCTAATAAAGGATTAGTCTTCAAGAGGAATCAGATTAGCCAGAGTGAACACAGAAGTGTGTCATTATAAATACCTTCGTTATCACTCACATTACGATGTTCCTGTAGCTAAAGTAGTAGAGAACGCAGCGCTAGTACTGCGAAAGTCATAATTTGGTCCCAAACAACACACAAACTGAAAACTGTTTGCACTGAATTTATTCAGTAAAAAAAGTGTCTGTCATGCAATATTATAGTTAACCAACACTGCATAGCAACCAAACCTAACAACCCTTGTATTTAACCAATTAACCAGTACAGTGGAAAGCTATGCTGATGCACAGAGGGACAGCCTAAGAGTCTTAAACTTGACAGCTGGTGTCTACACCAAAAAAGGCAAATTAGTTGCCTGCAAAGCCCATTTATATTTAAACCTATTTGAAAAGTTAATCGGGGAACAAAACACTGACTACTGTGTAATTCTACTGTGATAAAACCATAATGTACATTACAATTAACATAGATGCAAAAGAAAATCACTTCTGTGTCCTTAATGTTTTGATGGACACACACACACACACCTGCAAACTTGCACAAATGCAGCATCAATTCAGAAAAACTAAACGCACAGGATAAATGAAAAAGCATGTTTCATTGCGCAAGTGCAAAGACCAAAACAAAGCCATTAAAAGGCAATAGACCAGAAGAACTTACAAAAGTCTCTTAAACAGACAAAAGCAGAAATAAAACTGCAGCATTTGTATCCCCGTCACAACTGAACAGAGCTACAGAGTTGCTGCTCTTTTTTCAGCATTGGAGTCAGCCAGTGGCTTGTCCTCAATAGTCCTTGGAGGCTGTAGTGCGTTACCAGCGATGCTGTGGGCCGCCGGTCACCCCCCGACCCCCAGTTTACTCACCTTGACACAACTTGACATGGTTGAGATAGTTGGAGATCCAAGGGTTCCGGTACATGATGACAAATCAGATGCAGAGGACGACAGACAGTGAAAGAAAGTGACAAAAAAGGAGAGGAGAGAGGGATTGTGATGAGGACTAAAGAGAAGAGAAAAAGGGAGTGAAGGAGGAACAGAAGAGCAAGAGAGAGAGGGAAAGAGAAACAGAGAGAGAGAGAGAGACAGAGAAGGGAGGGGACTGCAGAAAGACAGCAGTGTCTGAACTGCAAGGTGATGCAGAGTTAGCTGCAGCAGTCCTGGGACAGCGAGAGGAGGGAGGTGGAGAAAGAGAGAGAGAGGTTTACAGAGGGAGGCAGCAGGAGGAGAGCGGCAGAAAGAGAGAGAACAGTATTTCTCCAGCGCTACGACTGACCACGATTCTCTCACTGTGYGCATGGCTAGTGCTACATGCTAGCAAAGAAACTACAGTGCTAAACTGCTCACAGATCACTAATCAGATTAAAAAGACAAAACACAGACAGACACAGAGAGAAAGAGAGAGAGAGAGAGAGAGAGAGAGAGAGAGAGAGAGAGAGAGAGAGAGAGAGAGAGCGAGAGAACGCACACACACACACACACAGGAGTGTTTGTGTGCACTAACAGCTGCATAGAAGTATGCAGGCTCACCGCTGTGCATGTGTGTGTGTGTGTGTGTGTGTGTGTGTGGCAGCTGAAAGGGTGAGAAAGTATGAGAAGATGAGTGTGTCAAAGAAACAAGAAATTCCACTCATCTCTGAGCAGTGACATATGTGGGGGGAGTGTGCCGCCATTAGGGAACGTTCGCCAAGTTTTATTGTTGTGTTAAGAACTCAAAGAGGCTCAATAAAAGACGTCTATAGCAGAAAAATCATGAGATTCATGAACTCATCGGATCTGCTTTTCCACAAACAACACCTACAATTTAATTATGCTTAGAAACAGACATCAGACTCAAGTTGAGTGCTTGATTTTCTGCAGGATTAGTGATGAGTTTTCAAAGGAAGACTCAACACACCTGTTCGCTCCGGGGTTCAAACGGGACACAATATCCACATAAGCAGCCAAATAAAAAAATTCATGTAATAAAGTCAGCCATCTGTGAGAAAGAGTCGCGGGGCTCACAGGAAAAAGAGGATAATGTGAAGAAGAGAGGGAAGTTACAGAGGAGATAACGGCAAAAAAGCTTCGAACCTTAAATTCTGGATGAAGAAAAACATTATTCAGCACTTTATTAGTAACTGGCAGATACAGCAGTATGAACTGCAATGGTGCGTGGAGGCTAGCCAATGATAACGGGTTATTCGAATGCACAACTCTTAAAGTCACAGTAGAAAAAAATGCATCATTTTATGTGCTATAGACTTAAGTGCACAACATCTAACAATATAAGTGATCTTTATTAGAGCCATTGCCATGGAAATTGGCTCTTTGTGGCTATTAAAGGTACTAATGCAAATTTAATTGCATTTTTTGGTACAGTTTAGAATATTGTTACACATACAAATAACATCTACAGGGAGACACCAAAGAAAGAAAATAGGGAGGCAATGAAAAGCTCACAACAGACAGAACTGAACTATAATGCGCGTGTTCACACGTTTAGGCACTGATGTACATGCATGGCATTTGCCCTGCGCTATTTCTGTCCTATTATCCCGAGTGCAATGTTTCCACTACAATACTTATCGTTCCCATGCACACAAACACTCTTAAGAATGGCTTATGGACCAAAGACGTGAGACCAATCAGAATCAAGAATGTGTCGAGTAGCCTGGGAATCTGTTGCTGTCGCTCTGGACACAATTACAGATATCCGAAGAATTGGCATCTGATAACAGCCGAGATCTGGGAACTCCAGAGACTGAGCTAATATCTAAAATAATCTGGATCTAACAGATGATAAAATGATGACATCACCATGAGAGGAGGGCATCTGCTCTGCCCTGTCATTACGCTATAATCTAATTCTACAGAGACCTTCCTGTTTTCTCCTATGACAAATAGCACAAATATGACATCATCCCTTGATCCAAACACAGCGATCTAATGACACGCTTTCTCACACAGAGCTAAAACCGTAGGCCTCGATTTCACACCCTCCGCATGCTACTGTAGTAAATAAACGGGTGACAAACTCCTGCAATAAACAGAAATAAAGAGGAATTATGAGGCAAACTAAACCAAAGGTCATTCGGTGTGTCCAGACCATAAACTAAGCTTCAATGAAGTTTAAGCGTACCAGACGCTGTCATAATTCAAAATAAAGAGACCTGGACTCAATTTGCTTGGAAAATGACGCTGCAGTTATAACACAGTAGAGCTAAACACGGCTGTCATGCACCTTAGATTAAGCATCGAACAAAAGTAACTCCAATGTCCTAAAAGACAAACACTTCAGTAATTCAGCAATGTGTAAATGTTAACTTAATTACCATAAACAAACAGATGGTAAATAAAGATAAATGTGCTCCGATATGGAAACAGATTTTGCAATCTAAAGACAGACAAAAAATGAAATTATATCCTTCAACAAACTATAAAAAGTTTAAATTTGACAGGCACAAAACAAACACAAACAGGTTGTGTTACTCTGCTCTCCTGACAAAGTTAACAAACTGTAATTCATATCTGACTTGTTCTGACAACGGCCCAGACTTTCTAACTTATCAGCTTTCAGAAAGTTTCAAGCCACAACAACAAAACCTGGCAAGAAACTTTAAGCTATTCAGACTTTTCTGGTTTATAAACGATCTGCTAAACTAATTCAACGTCTTAAACGCATCCATACAACAACTGGCAAGACGTCTTATGCTTTACTGAAAACTACAAATAAACAAAACATTCCAGATGATCAAACACAATGAAGAGATGACGCCAACCCCTGCAGGTATTCCAGGTGATGTCAGCTCTGAATCACCACACAAAACCTACAATTTCCCCTTTATTGTAATTACTACCATCACAACACGTAAACTTACTTTAAAGTGTACACTAACTCTGCTTAAATGCACGCATGATCATTTTTACTACCATAGTTTGTAGCACCTCAGAACTGTCCTTATGACATCACCTGATAACAGACTATTCTGCACTTTGCTGTGGGCTGTATTAAAACACCATGTATAGTAAAAAGTGCTATACAAATAAATGTGAAATAAATAATGTTTCTCGCAACATACAAAACTGAAACTCGCCTGATGATCACCAAAACGTTGCTATAATGCTGTAATGTAATTTAAAACATTACATTTTGTAAGTCTGTAAACAGAATATAACTAGTTGAAATGTCTTAAACTGATGTAGTAGATTTAAATTAGACGTAGTCGTCTCAAACTCTAAGCATGTATGACACAGGCGAATAACTGGTGAGCCATGACAGCATTTAACTAGTGTGACTTTCACAGGGCTTGAAATGTGACCCAGGACAGATCAAAGCCCGGGAAGACTGGAAGGTGACTAGCAAACAGTTATGGGTCTTGTTTCAAACACTGGTCACCTGAAAAAAACAACAAGAAAAAAAACAAGGTCAAAGCCCTGTCCGCTCGCATCACATCATGCACGTTTAACTAAAATTACCACACACACCTCTGTCCTAATAAGGGAACGTGTGTTCTGAGTGGCTGTCAATGATGTGACTGTTCCTTTATGTTGAAAGCAAAGGGGAGGCTTTGTGTGTGTGTGTGTGTGTGTGTGTGTGTGTGTGTTCACTTCCTAGGGCACCAACAACAAGTCAACTTCTAAATAAAGTTAACAAGTTCAGCAAATCGGCTTGACAGGATATATAAACAATTACTGTATAACTATGTTTAGTACATGCAAAAAAAGCAACAAACACTGACTTAAGATGAAGTAGCTGGACACAGACTCGCAATACATGCAACACAGTTACCCAGCTAACATGAAACGTTCTCAGAACATTGGCTAACGTTCTTTCATATTAACACTTTAATGTTTTTGTTACATAACAGAAACTTTATGGAAACATGCATGCATAAACTAAAGTTGTATGATTTAGCTGCTAGTTTACACAGACACGTGTCAAAATGACTTTTCACTAAAAATGTATCCTGTGTTTGTATCTGCAAAACCGGTCAGACGTTTAGCAAAAACCTTCAGAAAACGCTTCATTTCTTTGACTGAATTTTAAGTTGTTATTCAGTCACAGAAAGCGTACAGTTATCATACTTAAGCCAGATAATAGGTCTTTGTTAGCCAGTGAAGCTTAGCTAAAGCTCAAGTGAGTATATTTAGCATAAGACTAGTTAATTTAGAGCCATCACATAAGCCTGTCACACCATTAAGGAGTACAGACACAAATACTCCACCAATGGAAACTGATACTGCAGCGTGGAAACGGAGTTGAAGGCCGCTAGGATAGTTACAAAGCTTAAAGGCTTAACCGTCAGTAAGGAAGCGTTTCACGCCATAATCATCTCTCACTCTGTACGGGTAAAAATTATGAGGCTCCTTTTCTCTTCTGACCTCATGTTACAGAGAACGTTTAGTTTTTCTAAAGTGAATCTGCTGTGTGTGTGTGTGTGGCTATTTTGGGTAAAAAAGTCTGATGGAGAGAGAGCAGGTGGGGTCATTGGACAGCTGTAGAGGAATGAGGTTTGGCTATTTAGGTTAACTGCCCGCACACACTCAAACACACACCTCAGCAACAGTAAGCGGTCAAAAAAACACACACACTGTTTAATCTGATCATACAAGCTGTCCTTGCAAAGACTCCCACTGTAACAGGAAAGATACAGTATGACAACATTAATCTGCCCACTGTGAAACGTTTAGACCCGTAGCAACACCACAGTCCACAAATATACAAATTATGTAAATCAATGCAAAAGCAAAATGGCCAGAACTGCAAGTCTCCCAAAAGCCTTTGAGATTCATAATAAATCACAGCATTTATATGTCAGCAGTTTCAACATCACTGTCTTTCTTACTGCCACTGTCATTTTGTCTCTGTCTTATATGAAAGATCACAGAGCCCTAATGTGAACTACAGTCTGTGTTCTCTGTCACAGATTCTCATCCACACTGAACAGAGTCCAAATTCAGATCAAACCACAAACAGATATAAAGATGTTCATTAAACCACATGCCTTTTCATATTTTAGCCTTCAACAGCATAAAATCAACACACACACAGACAGTGTTAGCCAGTTAATAATAAACAAACAAAACAAACTGGTCCAAACCACTTACTGTAGCAGAAACTCAACTGTGGGCTCAGATTATTCTTCAGAGAGAAATATGGTCTGTGTTCTGAGGGTTCGAATCATGAAAGGGTTAAACGTGAGGGACTCAGGACACAAGTGATCACTGCTCTTCAGAAAAGATACACTAGCTCTGGTGAAGGTCAGAAAGCGAACAAGCAACGGAAAGAAGGGAGGACAGCAGGGGGTCATGTGGCGCACACACACACACACCTTCACTGTCAATCACAGCCCCTCAACAGGAGAACCACAAGCTCCACATGAACGCAGACATCACAGGTATATAAATATAGCACGGTGCTTTCCCACCACAGCCATGCCATAGCTGCCCTGATGGAGAAGGGTGAGCGAGGGACGGGGGCGAGAGAGTTTTGCCATTTATATTATTAAAGTTCATTTAAAAGATGAACAGAGAAAGTTCAAATGCTTCAGAACAGGAAAACCTGATGAAGTCTGATCAAAAACACGCTTAGTTTAGCTTGATTTGACTTTAAAACATGTAATGAAAAGTAAATGTAATTTCAGATTTTTGTACACGACACAGACCGAGCGCCCCTGCTTGTTTCCATCTGTCTATTCTGGTTCATCTGTTGAATGACTGGGCTGCCGTGTGTAGCTCATTTTACAAATAAAGCTTTAACAATACTAACAGTGTAATTGTGTTCAGCTGTCTGTAATATCAAAGTTTCCATACACGACCCTTGTGAAAGATGATTGTTTCCTCTGCGAGCATAAGCGGCATGCCCTGTGCTTACACTGAGCCGAGGAGCTTCAGTTAAGGTGATGACAGTGAGCAGAACAGAGCTGTGGTGTCAGAGTGAGATAAAACAGATTAGTGCTCTGGTAACTTTTTTCTGTGTGAGAGAGAGAGTGAGATAGAGAGATAAGGGGAGTGAAAAAGACAGAACAGAAACTGTAAATATGGCCTCACCTCCTCTGAACGTCTGAAAGAGACTATAGCTCCACCTAGTGTCGCACAGCCTCAAACATTCACACACAAACTCTAGTGTGTGTGTACATATTTTTTTCTGTTTTTCATGTCTTCAAAAAAAAAACCATGCTAAAAGACAACAACCAATAAATTCATGTATGAAGATATTTGTTCTCTCTCACAAATATGTTTAAAACCATATGTATATTCTTATTAGTACAATGTTTGAGTGTGTTACAAAATTGAAGCGTGTGTGTGTCAATGTAGTATTAGGCAATACAAATGGGACATTCTGGGAAGGACAAGACTGCCCAGTGAACTGAGAAACATGACCAGACAATGTGCCCAAAACCATGATGTGGTTTCACACCAGTGTGGATTTGCTACCACGGGGTGTTTTTGTTAAAGGGTAACACTTTATCTGGCCAGTTATCTGCCCAGTGAGGTACAAAACAACAAATCTGGAGGAGAGCCTGTGGGAGGAAAATGAAGAGTTGTACCCACATATCCTCAGACATCTGACCTTGCCAAAGCTCCAGTAATGTCCTTGTGCCGGGGGCACAAACAGATAATGCTGCCCGTTTGATGGCAAACGCAGATGAATGGAGACAAGCGTTCATTAGAGGACTCGGAAAGGACAGAGGCACAAATCACGAGGCAAAACTTTTAATGAGGGTAACAAGCGGGTCACTGTAGGAAAACGTTTTGTATAAATAACATGGACCGGAGCCAGTTGGTCCATCTGGACCCAGACACACAATCAATGGAGGCTTTTTATTCGTTTGGACATCTGTGTCTTCCTGAATCAACGATAAACTGAAAGCTCAGCTCCTCCTAAACGTCACCAAACGCAAACTACAGAAATTCATTAATAAACAAATACGCAAGTCAAACTTTATATAATCAATGCATTTGGAGAGCTTCTACAGCAAATCAATGGTGTGGTTTCCCAGATGTTTATAATGAGAGACCAGAAAAAACAGATGGATTAAAAGTAACATTTCAAATGACCAATTATACCACGGCTGTTGGATCTGAAGCCTAAACAAAGACGATATATGCTGACAAGAGCCTTTGAGGGACAAACTAGCCTTTAAAAAAATCAATCTTCAAATATATATGTGTGCTGAAACATAACAGCTTCCAGGTTTATCTTTGCAATATAAGAAATAATAATATTTTAAAACACAAAACAGGCATTGGTGAGAAGACAAGACATTTGTAGGCCACCTACAAATGTAGGCTCTTTCCACATCCTCCTAAGGCAATCCGTTTATCTCCACCACACCATTCATCAAAACCAGCTCTTTTATTGAGATCAACCGCATGCTGGTTTAAACTTAAATACTTCTCTCTCTCCATCACTGCTTTATGTCTGATTACGATGAGCCTTCATCTTCTAAAAAGCATTACTGAGCAAGACTTGGGGGTGTGGCTTGTCTTTTCCACTGGAAATTGATTGGATATAAAATGTAAACATTACAAAGCTCGCAGCAGACTGACCGTTGGAGGGGAGGGGTTAACAGCTATGACTCCGCCCAAGCCGTCAGATCGACATAATCAGAGAAGGTCTGTCGTTTCTGAGAAGTAGATTCACAGATTTTTGTTAAAGATTATGTGGCACATACATTGTAAAACACACTGATGTGCACATAAATCATTTATATAAAAGCTGCAATATAAACACTTCTTTCTTTCTATAAAGAAAGAAAAGCACATTTTGATTTCACAGTGACTTGAAACTACAAAAATTATGCAAAGTTTATGCATGTGCCCTAGAAGACACGCAGATCGTTTCTGCATAAAGTGATTTTCCTAATTACACAAGGTCATGATGGTCAAACGTTTTGTGTTGTAAAACGTGTTCATCTGCATGTTAAGCGTATGTAAACCAGCACAACAACGTGTCTTTTCAGAAATGCCCTGAAAATCACTTTACAAAGTAAAAGACACAAGTCAGCCTCAATCTCAGGATTCATGCAAATCTTTCACGAGCATTTCCACAAACCAAACGTCACTGTTTTACACACACTGTCAAAATACCACGGCAATAACGCTGTAAGGGCTTTATTAGATACAGTTGTACACACAACTGTAGTTTGACATGAACTTGATAATACTGACAATATTATACTTGACAGCTAACGTTAGAAAGACTCCAAACATGACAGGGCGGTTCGTTGTTTTTGTGTGTGTGTGTGTGTGTGTGTTGATCTCTCTCCAGATCTGGCTTTTTGCGCTCTTACGACGAAAATTCTGCGGGAAGGCTTAATTGAAAAATCATGTTCTCTCTCATTCTCTTCCTCCCCAGCGCAGGCTGAATCCATCACCTCTGCAAAAAAAACAACCGTTCTGCACTTTTCCTCTGTCACATCCCCCTGTTACACGAGTGCTTAGATAAGTTTAGCGCTGTTGCCTCAGAAACAATTCAGTGTTGGCAAGGTAGAATCAATCAATCACCTTAACTAATGACCCGTCTGACAGATCGAAATGGGTCCGTGGAGGTTCTGTCCTGTCCAGTGGGTTTGTATTTTTTGCAGGGTGTGTGCATGTATGTGTGTGTGTGTGCTCCTGACATGTAAAGAAATGGAAGAGGGATCACTCGCTTTGTGTTAGGTAACCGCAGATGAGTCAAATAAACCTTCAATCGATACTTTAATAAACATCAGCAATTCAAAACTAGCCGTGTTAAAAGTTCTGCCGATTAAATTAGCTAAAGATGTTCGCTTGCCAGAGTCAAATTATTTTGTGAAAACAAAAACACGTGACTTAAGAACAAGACGAAAATATTTAAGAAGAAAAATTTTACACCACTATGTAAATTCCACATTAAGGGACTGACCGATGCAATTTGCAAACCACACATAGTTTAGCAACTGTCTATAGTTAGTAACTTTCCTGGGTCCAGTGATTTAAATGCAATTACTGAAACATAGAATTAAACCTTTTCAAGGCATTAAACAAGGAGACAAACAGCTAATGGGCATTAAAAAGAAATCAATCTTCAAAGACTGCTTACATTAAATGAAGTCACAACAGCAGGAAATGACACGTTACACTATGACATACTGTAAACCTACAAACGAACAATCAAACCGCTCACAGTCACGGCCCCCATTAGCTGATAATGTCTTCATCTGTCTTAGAAACAGGCTGTGCATTTTCCAATGTGCTACAGAAATCTGTGGCCCGCAGCCAGAAAACATGCTGAGTGATCAACACATGTGGACCTTCTGCGAGTACCACACCTTGTTCATGATGTGTGATCAGTGTGTTAAATGTGGTGCTAAGTCTGTCCATGACACACACTGAGAGGTCAGGCCGCAGACTTGTGTAATTTAAAGGGCGAGAGTGTGTGTGTGTGTACGCTGACATACAGTATTGCCTAAAGCTATGGGCTGCATTGTCCACAAGCAAAATGCAAAGCCAGGTGCTTTTCCTACAGTACACACAGGGGGCCGTTTTTGAAATATTTTCTCAACCGTGTCTCAGGCAAGTCTCAGGAACCTGAGCTGCTTCTCATCCCAGGGCAGGGGGGGGTGGATGGAGGCCCCACACTGGTTTCCACCACCCTTTGTAAGAATAGTACTGGGTCTCTAACAATGATGTCAGCCCCTGCACTTATGCAACAAGGTCGGCTATGACTCAGAGAGAAAACAGGAGGGTCTGCCGAGATCATCTGCTGTGGGATAACAGTGGAAGACTTCAGGGGCGCCAGAAAGGGAACATCTAACCGAGTTTCAGACGTTGCAGCATTGACTACATCTAATCATTTACCAGTAACTTTAGATGCGCCACTTTTTCTGAAGGAAATATTTACCGATACAGTTTATCAATTTTTTCCAGTTCTCAAAGACTATGATTAATTCCTGTAGCTCATCGGGTACAGCACTGTGTTAGCAACGAGAAGCCTGTGGGTTCGATTTCTCACAAACACACCTCAAATGTAGCACAAATCGCTTTGGAGAAAAGAATACATGCAAGCTGAAGAGAAAGTTAAAAACTCAAACTGTTCTGTACTGCAGTCCCACCAGAGCACAATGTTAGCCTTTGTGAAAAATATAAATCAAGGGCAATACAAGTTCACTGCTGGAAAAACTGACAACAATGGCGTCCCATTGGTGTGTTACTGAGGCCGCTCCCTGTGCCGGCCGGAGCAACACAACAGTCGCTATTATCACGACTTGTTCATAAAGCTGATCTTTGCTCTGATTAATGAGCAGTTGCTTTGGAAAGCCCTGGAGGTTACGGACACTGAATGATGGGGACGAGTGTTACCGTGCCAACCTCAGCACATGGTTAATACCCCCATTAAGCAGACCTATACACAACGAGTGTGTGTGTGTGTGTGTGTGTGTGTGTGTGTGTGTGTGTGTGTGTGTGTGTGTGTGTGTGTGTGTGTGATGATTTAAACCCAGAGAAGACCAACAGAAGAGGTCAAAAGAAGACAAACACACTTCGCTTCCATATCATCCATAACATGGTCTCTGAAAGGAACCAATTAATACTATCTGACTGAAGCACACTAGCAATGAACAGAACATACACACTAAGGCATTACATCAGCCATCTGAATATGTGGACCACAGACTTTAATTAGGGTTAACCATAAACTTACTAGGCATCCTGCTCTATAATCCATATCTACTGCAACTGGCTGATGCTGCAGAAACAGTGAAGAGCGTATGGAAAGACAGCGTTGTTATGAAACGGAGGAACTACGATCAGTCACCAGGCAAAACACACACACACACACACACACACACACACACACACACACACACACACACACACACACACACACACACACACACACACACACACACACACACACACACACACACACACACACACACACACACACACACACACACACACACACCTAGCAGCAATAATGAGCTTCAAACAGTTACAAGCTGCAAAACACACAGCAACAATTGACAATACATAAACTGGTAAGACTTATTTTGTTAGGCGTGCTTCAAATCAACAACCTTTGTGTATTACAAAACAGATCAATGTAATATGACCAATTCTCTCCATTTTAACCAACACTCATCTCTCAGTTTCTCTCTCAGGTTAAAGATCGGTGTATAACATCTGCCAGCACTACAAAACTGCAAAACACAGCTTTAAAAGGCCACAAAGGAAGCCATTAAAACTCAGTAGGGCTTCTAAATGCTAACACAGGCACACCCTTAACACAAGTCAGGAAAATGATGGGATAATGCTATAATATTTTTCCATCCTTGTTTAAAGCATTTTTAACCTGAAAGTCATCCATTTCTAAACCATTACTGCTGACTGGTCAAATGAAACACAAACTAGAGGTTGTTTGGCTTCTCGATGCACTTTAACAAATAAAAAACAACAAGGATGAAGTTCAAGTCTTATTATATTTGACATTAACACGCATGGGCCGCTTACTGCGCCACTTACTGCGCCACTTACTGCGCATGCTCATCCAACCTCAACTTACTGTAATACTTATATTATGAAAGCGTTGACGTTTCAAATAAAAGGACATTTTAAACATCTATGAAAACTTATTTGTACTTGTCAACAGTTTCCTCTGATAAAACACGATGGGAAGGAAAAACACAAACCAGTTTCTCGTTTACCTGCTAAGACGCATCAGCTGGCGCGCGACTCACAAACGCCGTGAAGGATGAAGGCGTATCAAGTAACGGGAGAGACATTTTTTAACCTACAATAAATGCTAAATACTCTTTATACTTGTTTTTTAAATATGTAAAACTTGACACGTTTTTGCAAACTTTTCCCTCTTAACTTAATAATGCCTGACGCACGCGCGCGCCCGTCCTGGCGTGAACTTCTGCAACATGCTTTAAATACTAGTCGTGTTGTTGTTTGTAGTTAATAAAGCACTAAACTGTCAATCATAAAATGCACGACTCCACAAAACACAATATAATGCAATACAACGCAATGCAACACAATGCAACGCAATGCAACGCAATGCAACRCAATGCAACACAATGCAACRCAATGCAATGCGATAAAAAACAACAGCTTCATTACTAAAGCGCTTCGGCTAACGGGGAGGTTGTTTATTCCTCACAGACCTGTTGCTGCTGTTTATATTTCCGCTAATTGCTAAAAACAAGACAAAAGTCACTTGGGAAATTACGCAGGAGCGAAAGAGGTTGAAACAGCCGACAAAAGCAGCTTCATTCATTTAGCCACTTACCCGATGCGTCCCTTTCGATGCCGTTGCGGGTTTTTCTCCAAGCGGTGCTTTGCGCGTGAACAAGAACCGTCAGAAAATATCTCAACAAACATATCTTAACGAGCGCGCGCGCGCGTGCGTGCGGAGAAAGCGCGCGTCCGCCTGTCATTCACGCTCGTTCACGCGCCCCAATCCGGCTTACATTCGGTCCCGAGCAGCGGCTTCCGGGCGACGTGAGTTTCATCTTAAAGGGACCAACTATGAGTGTCCAGCAGCCCTGCCTGCTTTAACCTTTAAACTGCTAGCAGTGCAACTACATTTATCCAAACCCAGATACTCAATAACTGCATTACTGGTTGTACAGTGTACAGAAACAGCCACAAATTCTTCCTGACGTAGTAATTGCTCCTTGATTTTTTCTTCTTCTTGAGTCTTCTTGAGTCTTTCCATCATTCCTTATGTCGAATGAATAAACTGGCTGTCAAACAAGTTATTGTGGTTTTCGATAGCCCACACTGCAGATTTAGAGCGATAAAGACATCTTTGTGTTCAGAGAGACGTTTAAAGACAGTGATCGTGTGCCCGGCAGACAACATGAACAAAAGCAGCTGAACAAATGTAAAACTGAGAAACATGCGTATCACGCGTGAGACAATGAGCTGAGGGACTCCTACCAGAGACTTGTGTCCAAGCTGAATCTGTCCAGCTAAAGATCTGGGAGATCAAACTTTATCCCACAGCAAACAAGTTCCTAAACTATTACGTTTCCACCGTTCCTGGTGTAGAAAAATTCAGCTGCTGAACATTGTAAATAAAGTTATTCTGTAAACCGTTATTTCACATAAAGCAGAAGGGAATTTTGATTGCAAATCCATCCAGCATTTTGTTGCATAGGAAACAGATGTGACCTGGGTCACGGATTTTGTTCTTGCCAGATAAAGACTTCCTAAAGCATGCAGAGAAATACATACTGCGACTACACAAACATGCATTTCATGAATCTAATTCCATAAGATTCAGCTTTATTGTCATTACGCTGACCACAGGTTCAGAGCTAATCAAATGCAGTTAGCATCTAATCATGCAAAAATATAGTGATTTATATATACAGATATATGCAGAAATACTGGAGCATAGAGAAGCTATAATATCTGTTGTATATTTTGTGTTCCAGTGTGCTTGTGAAGTTAAAGACAGGTACAAGATAAATAGATTAAACAAACACATGGAAGAAAACCACTGACTTTTTCAGAAAGTGAAAAGAGAAAAAAAAAGAGAAAGTGAAAATAAATGGGGAAATAGAGATGAAGTCATCCAGACACACACACTGAGAGTCAAATAGACATACATACATACTGGTAACCACACCCTACACACACACACACACACACCCTACACACACACACACACACACACACACACACACACGCACACACACGTGTGTGTCATGTGTTCTAAACTCAATCAATCAAAGCCATTATGAGCCACGCTGTCAATCAACACAAAATATAAACAACACAAATGACAAACATGAATTTTTTAAAAGTGACGTCTCTTCAAACACAACACTGTACAACCCAGCCTCTGAGGATCTGTTTTTATAATGCTGTCAATATGTTGGGATGAACGGTGCACAGGGGAAACGAGGGAACGAGAGAACGAGATCTAAACAGAAAGGAATGAAGACTCACAGATGGAGAGTGACAGCAACCTATTACACACGGCTTGTGTTGATGAGTCCCGGGTTCGAGACAAGAGAGACGCTTGTGCTGTGAATGATAGGAGCTACAACATGAATCTCCATGCAGTGAGGATTTATGAGCGTTAGATGCCGTTAGATCAGGCATAACCTGGCATGGGAAGATTAAAACCGTAATAAAAACGCCCAACGGTGCGAGTTACACGTATTACAGTCCCAGAAAAATGAGGAAAATACGTCCTTTCTGGGTAAAATCCATGAATCTTGGGTTGTGGTGAACTACAGAAAAACAAAAGCTGATGGACTGTTTCTTATTGACCACGTATCCTTGGAGGTTTGTGTGCACTGTTTTAACTATATGATTCAAAAGGCTATAGTTGAGAAAATGAGATAAGAATCTAGTTCTCCTTTGATCTACCAATGTCCTAGCAATCATCCTGAATGCCCTAACAACCACATAGCAACCACATAGCACCGCCCCAGCAACCACCCTGAAAATTTACCAATTGCCTAGCAACCACTTTACTGTTAATCTCCATCTATTTGGTTTCTTACAAACTTGCACAGAAAAAAAACCCTTAAAAACAGGAAAACATTTATGAAGTAATTGAAAACTGAAGAATGACACAATACCTCAACAACCCAAAAACAATCCGGTCCACATGGGCTTTCTCTAATGGAACCATGTGTCATGTTGTCTTTTAATAATACAAATTGAGAAAAATGGTGCCGGTAAATGTTTTACGTTCCTGCTGAGCAGAGCCAAACATCACGTGACCCTGAGACACTGTCTGCACTAATCTAACAGAAAGCAAAGAAAAATTATACAACGCCCATGAATGTGACTCCCTCCCCCCATTGAGCTAGACATCATAATAACACTATTGCCCAACTATAACATCTCTGTGGCTTTATTGTGTTTACGTCAAACTGTTTCAACCAGTTTCTGCCCTCTCTTGACACTCAGCTTTGCATTATTCAGTCAAGCCCATTGAAAGACAGAACACAAAAGACCTCAGTCTGTATGTGGCTCCAGTTACTCTCGCTAAATAATTAAAAGACATCCACACACTCACGCATATATGCATACAACAATTACAGAAGCAGAAAGACAGCAACACACACAAAAATATAGGGGATAGTTAAATTAATTATTGAGGAAAAGATATCAGTGATCTGCTAAGAAAGCAAAAGGCAACAATTCAGATACAATGTGGTTTTAAGTGTGAACACAGATTCACTTTCAAACTGGATCCAATTCCGCCGTGTTTATCTAAAATGTAATTAAGAGACAAGCGAAAGAAAACCCAGCTAACAATTTTAGGTTGTGAGAATGTTTACCTTCAATCACATTACAAAAATGTTAAACAGGCTAGTGTTTAAGTTCATGCTAAGTTGAAAGTGGGAACATTCAAAACATCAATTTTTTTAGCCACTGTTTTAATGTCTTTTCTTGGTTAAAAGAACTTTTTAAAATGTTCCACTAAATGCTTGGAACGTTAAAAACCACAAAAAAAACGTGTGTTATGAAATAATTGTTAAATAAGGAGTAGGTGTATGTTGTGATGACTGTACAAAAATGGAGTGTGAAAGGTTCTTCCAACATGAAGGTACTTACCCAAAAATTTGGCACATGCAAACATACGCCCAGAGACCCCTAGGGACAGGCCAGCATCTGTAGGCCGTTTGGTGACCGCTGCACAAGGCTCTGTTTACAGTGTGGTGTTTACTGTATCTATGTGAAGAGAGTGTGGATAGACACCCTGTGTTTTAGGGATTAAAGAAATGAGCAGGGGGTAAAAACCTTCTATTCCAAACAGGGTCATTGTTATAGGTATGATTTAAAGACCCTCAAGTTAACAGGGCCCCACAAATGAAATATGATTGAGGTCAGAATTCTTTGATACATGCATGGCTTTAATTCCAAATGTGTTTTTGATGAAAGAAGACTCCAGTCTACAGCACACTCAATGTTTTTTATTCCTTTTTTATTTTCCAGGGCTGGCAGGCAGAAACAAATCCACGTCAGGGTCCTGAGTGCATTTCTTCAGTTTAATTTGATCAGATACAACATGAAACGTCGTTTGGACGTGAACGTTATTGAATCACGCCGGACACAGGATTCGGTTGCACAATTATCTAGATCTGGACCGAAATACTGACAGTTGCTTCCTGTCTTGCCAACGGTGAGCGAGTGCATTGAGATTTCTCTGAAAGGTGGGTTTGGTGGTCAGATCAAACAGTGAGAGAGCTCTTCTCTGTCTAATTGGATGAGCTCATGGTCATTCTCTGCCGGTTGATCGCTCAGATGAGGGCCAGTCAGGAAAAAGGCCACTGGTTTTGCTTCAGTACTCAGAACGGTAATTGTTCAAGCTAACCTTTTCTTACCGTAACCAGAGACACAAACCCACCCACAAACACTCATCAACTGACAATATTACACGTTACTGTAATTAAACATGGCTGGCAATTTATGTTCCCGACCTTTGGAAACAACAAAGAGAAGCATGAGGGGAGGGCAGACAGGCCGACTGAGGGAAAAGCCACAGACTTACAATGAACCACAGAGCTTTCGATGCCAACCCAGCTAACAACTGAAGGTTGTAAGAACGTTAAAACATTGTTTTTAAAAACGTTTTCTTAATTATTTGGAGTTTGTTCAGCAGTGCGTTTGATTATCGTTTATAGGTTGTAAAGTTAGTGAAGTTTGCTGAGTCATGATGGTTTCTATTACCAGCACTATTTTTAACATATGAATCGAGTTACTTTGATGCATTAGTTTTATAAACCCTCCAGTGAGTCTTCAAAATGTTTCTCATCTTCTTTTTCATATTACACATATGAAACCAATATATGAAAAACAAGTCCATGCAAGGAGTTTATTAATGAGCAATCTGTTATAATATACAAAAGAATTTCATCTCAAACATTTGCTTTACACTCACCCAAACCTCAGACACGAGTACTGCGTGAATACAGTAAACACATCCCTTTCTGTAAATAACTGTTAAAAATAGCCTGTTCTGAATTTAAATAGTTTTGAAGCTTTTTAGCAAGATAAAAATGTGCACAATGTAATATAATGAATAGATTTTTAATGTCGTACCAAATGCAATATGCAAAACATTTGCTGACCCCGGTTATTCACCTCCTGTCTCATGCAGAGAAGACAAATCATTCTAACCCATACAAAATAATCATGTACATTTTCTGTATGAAAATAGAAAAAGATATTAAATGCCATATACGTTATATGCAACAATATAATCATCCATTTTGAAAAGAAAAATCGTACAAAATGGTAGAAACAATCGAGGACTACTTACAACAATACTTCGATGCAAACTTACAAAATGTGTGATGAATGCAACATTTTATTAGCATGTTGTTTTTTTAAAACACTTATTGACTTTATCTACATAAACCTGCAGTTTATATTAACCTGCAGAGATTGTATAAGTAACACTACTACATTACAGTGTTTGCATTAACCATAATAATGGAAGCAATTATTTTCTTGAGGTTTTGGATATAAGCTCACTATTGTCAGTCTTTGGATATTCTAATTGGCTGTGCACTGCAGTCATAAACAACCATGTGATGAAAAACCACCACGGCAACAGTTGTCCACTTCAATATCTCATGTACAGAGTCATAACAGAAAGTAACCAAGCAATAATCTGCTAAACTAGTTTACAAGCGCTACACCCGGCAGGTATCTTAGGTAACATCCAGAAATGAGATGGACTAACTGTTTAGGGAGGGTGTGGGTTAGTTTATATGTGAAATAAATGCATTAAAGCACAAAACTTAACATTTAATACTTTCTGACAGTTGTGCAACAAAAGGCACACCACATATCACAATAAACAAACCCCTCATAGCAAGAGAAATACAAGATATCGGACATAATAAACATATTTAGATATGATATATCTATAATGATTGTAAGCAAGCAAACAAATTCACAAGGTAAAATACAAAATACTTCATCTAATATATTTCCATCTGTACAGGCTGTTAATAAAATAAATACATTTTCTTTTTTGTCGATTGCATTTCTTGATTATACGTGATCAGATTGCTACTTTGAAAAGCTCAAACTGCATATGAGATAAACCTCTGAGTGCACAGACTCATTTTAAAGCAATAACTTTGAATACTGTCTCATGAAGTCACTGAAAACCAGAATAAAGTTGCTGGAGACCACTCAAATCTGATAAACTCTTGATAAAAGCAGTCTGTGGCATATTTCGCAAAAAAAGAGAAACATTTAATATAGCAGTTTTACCACAGTGACATTTTCTCCCACCTGTAAAACAGGTGTTGTTATCTCGCTTCAACATTAGTTACAAAAATAGTTGCTCTGTGAGCGAAAGCACAGTGTAATGTAACCGATTCAGCCGCTAACTCTCTGGTCCGATTCATTGCTTTAATACATCAAAGGCCTCCATCTTTCTCTCATTGGTAACACTGCAGAAAACAAGTGCAAGCGTGTGTCTTCTTATTGTGGCTTTAATGGCACATTAATGACACTGTTCTGTGACGGTCCGACAGAACTCCCTCATTTGCTGGTGTAGAGAAACGTGAGTTTCTTCAGAATATGATTAGCTCTACACAGACTGATTTGTAGCTATGTGTGCAATGTCTGAGCTTTGCTTGATATACATTCACATCTCATTGATAGACTTTCATGGTTACTTGTTCAGCCGTCAACAGAACACAGAAGTTCTCCAGATTAGTCCTAATACGAAGTCCATCTGCCTGCTTCTGAACTTCTGTGACTGCTATTAATAAAGCGTGAGGTCTAAGGAGCTCCAGTTATGTTTCCGATGAGTGTTTAATAACAGTGAATATTCCAGTAAGGTCACAGAGTTTGTTCTGAAACTGTCCAAGTTCAGACTCTCTCCACATGGCTGGGGTCATACGAATCTGAGGACGAACACAAAATATATTAGCCAGTCTGACACAGAAACTCATGAGAGATGAACTTACTTTGTGGACTATAGTAGAAAAGCTACAGTCTTTCTTGACTCATTTTGATGCCATTAAGAATGACAGATCAGACCACACCTCCCTCTTGTGGTGAAAAATCCTCATTACTGATTGGCTCTCAACATAAAATGACCTCAGTAATTTATCTAAGTAATGAAATGGCACATAATCCTAAGGGCGACTATTACTAAAGCAAGACAAAACAGTATCACAAAGGCACAAACAAAACTGTAATATTAGACATGCACTAATATATTCCATAATAATATAAAAGCAATTAAAAATAACTAAACAAATATGGCAGCTATTTATTAACAAATATTGCCAAACAAAAACACAATTATGCCTAAAGCTACAGGGAAGCATAAACAAAAAGCCTTCATTCATGAAACTAAATCTGTTTATGTGATTAATTATGTATGATGCTTTTTATAATTGTTAGCATTTTTGAATATGATTGTAAAATAAATAAAAACACTAAATTTAACTGTAAAACTACTGTGATATGCCTGATAATGTTTTCTTTATCCTAATAATATCAAAACATAACATAAAACAATACTATGACGTCAATATTGATAAATAAGACTTGATTGTTGCTTCAAGTGAAATTTTTTTGCTTGCTTTGGAGCCAGAAAGCTTAGACAAATAATAACAACAGCACTGACCTGAAATACACAGTTTGTCTTCATCCTCTGTTGTAGACGCCATATTATCCACATTAAACACCTGTGGCAGTGTGATCTCTCTTTTTGCTACCATGCCACTACGAGGCTGTGGGATTGGACGAGCCACAGGCTTTGGTGGCTGACTGGAACTCTCTTGTATCAGCTTGTCTGCTGACACTTTCATTTCGTTCTGTTCTTCATCCCCCTCATGCATACAGCTGCTGATGTCTCTGTTTTCTTCTGCTGCATACTCAACAAACTGTTCCTTCTCCTCCAGTGTTCGGTCCTCTTTATCCAATTCTACTGGTTCCATTTCATCTTCTGAGGCTGTTTTTTCCTCTGCCTCTTTGGCCAGTGTGATCCTGGTGACAGTTCTCACAAGTGACTGACAGCTTTCTTCCTTTGCATAGATGCTGTACTCCAGAGGAGCTTGATCACTGGTGGGAAAAAGAGATGGAGGTATTGGAGAACACACCTGCAAATGGTCCCACGATGCTTCTTTTATCTCATCAACAACCTTCTTGTCTCCTCCACCAACACTTAGGACCAATTCCTCATGTTCTGTGAGGGGAAGTGACAAACACAAGCTACTTGGAGGAAATTCTGGCAGCTCCAACACAGTGGGGACCCTGTTGCTGTGTTTCTCTGTACTATCTAAATTCTCCCCAGACATCTTTAGATCATGTTTAGGTTCTACCTCTGTCTCTTCTCCATAACTTTCCACAGACCTATCTTGCACTTTCTTAGACTCTCTACTGACATTCTGTGTCTCTTCATTTGAACTCATCTCCTCTGTGGTTTCTGAAACTTTTTCCACCTGTTTACCATCAGCCTGATCCACAACCAGGGACTCAACTGGTACAGCAATTCCAAGTATTCTGGCAGCCCGTTCTTCAATAGACTCATTTTCAGGAATGCCTTTGGCACACTGCACTTGGTACAGGTTACTGAGATCTTCTGTCCTCCTTATGTTGGCCTTCTCTTGACTCAAAAGAGTCTCAAGATGTTCATCTGCCAGTGTCTTTTCGTTACTCCAGCTAAGATAATCTGAATAAAAATTGTCATCCTCATCTTCAAAATTTGCTTTGAACCTACCATGGAAACTCTTGATAGCATGGATATGTGAGGACCCCCCTGATCTCTCTGTATTTTCTCCTTCAGCTTTCTTTTCACTGAGGGCTTTGGAATTGAAGACATTGTTATCATTCAAGCTTTGAATACCTTCAGCAAACTCTGGACTTTGCCTGCTCTGATCTCCACTGCTGTCTGATGATGTGATGTGTAAGGTCTCACACATCTCTGAATTGTCTGAAGGGCTGGTTAACATTGGGGACTCAGGACTTAAGTAGGTGGGCGATCCAGAGGTCACAGTGTCTGGTATGGCAGTGTATACAGTTAAACCAACATCTTTAAGCAAGCACTCCTTAGGAACTGGGATATCCTGCCTGTGCATCCCAGGATGCTCCTTATGAAGAACCTCAAAATTTACATAATTATTGGCTTTGGCCTCAGGTATTCCCTGTGTCTCAGGGTCTAAGTTTACCTTTGTTTTGGAAAAGGAACTTTTTATTCCTCTGTATTCTGGCTGCCCTTCTGTTTTGACTTTACTCCCTGAATCTGGCCTTACATTTAGGTTGTTTCTTTTTAAATGAGTCTCTGTGACCTGCACTACATGTGACTCCTGGTCAGTTTCCTCCTTTATATTAAATGGGTCAGCTTCCTGTCTTCTGTTGTTGGCCTCTCTGCCAGAGCTGCTAAGCTCCAGGACATTGTTTAACGCCTCATCCAGCTCCTCTATATTCTGCTCAACATTTGGACACTTGCCTGTTTGATCTTGTATCTCCTTATTAAAAGACTCAAGTTCCCCAATGGCATCCCACCTTCTTCTGTTTACTGGTTTCAACAGGAACTGTCCAAAAACCTCCTGACCTTCTGGTGTTTGCTGTTTCGATGTCGTCTTTTTAAGCAAAGGCTGGCGGTCTGGAGAAGGTGGTGTTGGTGATGACTGAGATAAAGTGGGGCTTCTTATGCTTGAACTGCTGCCAGTCCGAGTCCTGGAGAACGCACTGTTGCTGGAAGGGTTGAGGTCTTTTTGACCTATCATAGGGTATCTGTAGCTGGCCCTGCAATCAGCTCCATCTTCAGTATTTGTGTTTGTGTGGGGGGAGGAACTGTCATTTGACATCTGTGTAAGAGAATGGGTGTTTCTGGAAACTTCTGGAGAGCCTGTTTGGGTTTCCTGGTTCTTGTAATGATCTCCAGGCCAGGGTCCTGCATAAAACATTTCATTGTCTTGGCTTGCATTAAACGCCTTAGCATATACAACCTCTTTCCTGATGGGGGAATTTTTAGGGCTTCTAATGGACTGGGAACCGCTGGGCTGTGGTGCTGTGTCTTTGCTTACTGGGGTATTCAAAACATTTTGGTTGTCAGGTTGTATCACTGTGTTTTCCATTGTGCTGACCACTTTTTCATTGTTATTTGGGTCAGAGACACCTTTGTTTGTGTGCACATTAATAGGGACAGAAACCAGGCAAAACATTGTCTCCTTAAGTTTCTTCTTGGAGTTTTTCTTATTCTCAGCTACGGTTTTAGCCTCAAATTTCTTTACTTGTGTTACTGTTTCAATGAAACCCTGGTTTGAGTTGAAGTTCTGCTGAGATGTTATGTGAAAAGTAAATGTGTTGCTGTGGTCAGCTGGATCCTTGTTGCAATTTTGGTCTGGTACTGTGTTAGAACTTTCTGTCTCCTTCAAGACTTCTTTGTGCATGTTGTCCTCATTAACTGAGTCAATCGTATTGCTTTTACTCGCTTCAGTGTGGTCAAATGGTTTCTCTTTCAGTTCAAAGGCACTGTCACCAGTCTTCTCTGATATGTGGTTGACAGGAATCTCATTTTTGATGTTTCTGATTTTGTCTGCATCTGTCAGAGAGTTTCCATCTATTCCCGGTCCTGACATGTGCCTGACACGGGGGTCATCAAAGGGAATGTACTGAATGTTACCCATTCGTTCTTCGCTGTAGCCTGGATACGCCTGTCTCCTGCAGGGCATGCTTCTTCTTCCATCTCTGTAGTTGTCAGGCCAGGCCATCCCGGTCTGCCTAATAAACCACTCCTGCACTTCTGTCATAGCTGAGCCCTGCATATATGGGTCCCCCCTGTACTGGTGGTTACCTACTGAGATGGGGTACGTCCTGTGTCCTCCCTTAACCACAGGTTGTCTTCTGTAGGATGGGGGAGGGATGTAACCAGGGGGCTCTGCACCCGAGCCTCCAAGTTCTTGAACGAAGTATTCCTGCCTTGAGAAGGGCAGTGGAGTTCTGTCTCTGGCCCGAGGGACAAATTCTCCCGTGAGCATCTCTGCGCTCCCACGCATCTGCTGGTGCGCCTCATAAGACGGAGGTCTAGGGGGGCGACTAAATCTGGGTTTCAGTGGTGGTGCAGACTGTGCACCCGATCGGTCAGTGCACCTCTCCCTTCTTTCAACATCATTAATGTGCCTGCCATACGCGTCTCGCGTGTGGTGGCCATTTAACCTATAGCTTCCATATGAATCCTGCCCGGTGGCTGGTATGCTAAAGTACTGCAGGCTTTCTGATTGAAGAGCCATTCTGGGCAGTGACTGCGACTTGCTTTTGGTTTTGGGCGGAACGGCTCCTTCTGCAGTCCTTGGCCTGCGTTGCTCCTGCGCCACCTCGCTTTCAGAAGGCTGACGGCTCATGCCGGTCATCGGACGCCACTCCTCTGTTCCCAAACTCTGGTACTTCCTCTCAGCAGCTATTCTCCATTGGTGCAGGGCCATCTCCCTCTCTCTTGCGCGTGTGCTCTCAGCCCGGCGCTGTCTTGCACGATTATGCTCCTCTGTGCTTAAGGCGGATTCTGGTCTCCGTCTCATGCCCTCTGGCTTGTTGGGAACCCCTCCTGCACCTCCACGCGGGTCCCTGAAGTCGGCATAGTCCAGGAGCACACTGACGTCTTGCCCTCTCCTCCTCCAGTAGGACACATCCTGCTCAGATCGAGGCTGGGAATGAATTCCTCGGTGGCTATCATAAAACCTGCATAAAAAAAAACACACAGAAAGAATTAAATGAGAGCCATATTGAAGATTATATAAGCTGTTCTTTAACAGGCAATATCTGTACAATTTGTGGCATGTTTTTGAAAAGAAAAAACACACTTGAATTCAGTACTTTAGTGATTCAAGTGGGTCAAGATGCAAAAGTAGGTCACAGGTCTGTTCTGATAAATTCTTGGGCAGCAGAGAAACAAACAATTTAATTATGTAAAGTTGTGCATGACTTAAATATAGCAAAATAAACAGGCTTAGTAACTTGAAAAGCAAAAGAACAATGTTTTATTTTGGAGGTCAAAGGGGGAACATCAAATAAAACGCTGCAGTATTGTGATGCAAATTCATCTGTCGCTTTAAGAGCAAGACAGATAGATGCTAGCAACACTGTCCCATCCTCATAACCATAAACACTGTTTATGTCAATAAATATAAATAATATAAAATAAAACACCTATATTAAATACATATTCATGATTTGTGCAAAGTACAATATGTATATAAATCAAAATTATAATAACAGACAATAATATTAGAACTCAATACATTTCAGTGTTTGACATTTTAATGCACATTTGTGGTGCTGATGCCCAATGTAAAACCTTAGTAAGAGAAGCAGCAATTTTGTATTTAAATGTCTTATACAAGCACATGAGTAACATCCGGGTAACACAGAAAAGACATGAGTTTGCTGGATGCTGACAGCCTGGTCAGCAAAACAGGAGACCTCAGGAGACACCATAGATTGGGAGGCTAATATACTGCAAGTGAACCAGGATAAATGAGTGTTAAGCAGGGAGCTGGAATGACTAGCTGTAGTCTGGTGCAAACAGCTGAGTCAGCACTGAAGCTGTGTTTTCTCATCCAACAGCATCCATCTATCCATCCATCTATCTATCCATCTATATATCTATCTGACATTAATAACTGAAAACACAAGGGTATTATATGTCTGATTAAATGAGTGATTGTTTGATTAATGAACAACAACAGGAAAACAAAAATGTCAACGTCAAATGACAAAGTGACCTCTAAAAAATTCATTAACGTTTTCATACCAATGAATCTCTGAGGCGTTTCTTTAACAACAGGGCTGACAAGATGCTCATATTCACATTTATATGCATCATGTTTTATTAATAACGTTATATAAGAGGCTGTTGTAAGGGAGGGAATATTGATCTGACACAGGGCTCATGGGATATGTAGTTCACTGCTGGCTCTGCCTGCAGATCTGAGCATGCTCAGTAGGGGGTGCTGCGGGATATACGACAGCTACAGTCCCCTGTGACATGAGAGGAAATAAAACCGCACTGCAAAAGCTACTAAACATAGTTAATGAATTCATCAGCTTCAGGGTAAGGAGGAGTGAGGCTGCAAACACGCAGGAGAGAGAGGGAAAGCAAGAAGAACAAGAAAATATTGAAAGTAAAAAAGATTTCAGGGGATGACATCAAGATGAAGAGCAAACAAAAACAAGCAGGAGAGAATGAAACAGGAGGGGTGAATAATAATGTAAACAATACAGAAAAGGAAAATTTGGGCTCTCGTTCCGGATAGAAAAGGGGAGTCCCACCTTTACGTAACACTACGTGTCATCATTCAAGACACTTTAAACCTCACATCAAATGAGCAGGAAAAAAAATCAGCAAAACAGGGTTAGAGAAGAAGAAAAGGTCAAAAAACAGCCACCCAACTCACCCGGTCTCCGGGGTCACCCTGTCTTCTGTCAGACGCACGTCTCTGAGGTTACTGTTGTCCGTGTCCTGCGGTCTCTGTTTCCTGACCCTGTTCTCGGTGTCACTGGGGAATCCCCTGGCAGATGTGGGTCTGATCCCTCCACCGCTGAAAACATGGTCCCCCTCGTAGCCGTTTACCGCGCTCTGTCCTTTCCGCTTCTCACCGATTTCACACCGGCTGTCGCTTCGCGTCGGCAGGCATTTCTCATAGGTTGCCGGGTGGGAGGAAGACGAGTGTGAAACAGGGACATTGTTGCTGTTTCTTTGTGGGACCTTGTATCCGTGAGAAATCAGGAGGTCTTCCACGCTGTACATGGCTGTCGGTGCGCGTGTGTGTTTGTGTGTCAGATGAATTCGCTGCTAGACCAGATGAGGCGAGCTCATGAACAGATGCACAGGAGAGTCCATCACTGTGGAAGGAATGATAGAAAACAGGACAGTGAGAGAAGAGAGAGAGCAAGAGGGGGAGAGATACAGAGTGAGAGAGGGAGAGAGAGAGAGAGAGAGAGGTGAAGTTAAAACGATTCTCTCTTCTTCATAAGGGCTGATTCACTGATTGCTCCCAATCAGGAGGACAGACGAAAAAAGATCTTGTTTTGCCACAAGAGAAATGATTCACATGCTGTCTGTTTGTCTGTCCACTGAACCAGTTGTTTTTTTACCCATCCAACCCCCACCCCTGCCTTCTGCACTTTCCTCTGTTCTCGCTCCAAAAGCAGAAAATCTATCCAGATCTCCAGATACCTCACTTGCAAAAACTTCCACAGGTCTTGCAGAAACTCCTGAATGCAACTGTGACCCCACCAAACAACTGAAGCTCTTCAAACGCTTTAATAAGACATTAAAACATCTATGACTATTTTTTACAATTTTTAATCTGTGTCTGTACACATCTCTGCTGTCCAAATCATTCTGTGCATTAAATCTAAACATTTCATAAGATTTCAGTAAGGGTTCAGCTTACAAGTAAACAAAGACATGGGGAGTGAGAGGACCTCATTAAAACAGCCTTAAAGGTGTTTGTGTAAATGTCTGCAGGTCTGTTTTAAGTCTGTACCCCTGCCTACCAACTAAATCACCCCAAATCCATAGTTAAACAATTCTAGTGATGAGATGATTAATGAAACCTGATCTCAGATCAGTGTCGTGTGTGAATATACAACTGATTAAACAGATTAAAGGCCAAACTGAGTCCACAAGTGCAGAAATGGAACAGAAGAACTAGATTTGAGCAAAGCTGAGAGAGGGAGAGAGAGAGAGAGACCTGCCTACAACATTGCCTAGAATCTCCAACCATTATAAAGATTTTTGTTAGTTTTTTGATCTGCAGACGGTGGCGTCCAAACAACAGCTTAGACTTCAGTTCACGAATGTTCTCTCAGCTCAGCATGTTCCATAATCTTTCTAAACCAAGCTAAAGCAAAATATTTAGCAAATGTGGATTTACTTGTGAACTTTACTCACAATCTGCCACACCATGCGAAGCACAGCTATTATTGTTCACCCAGCCCCAACAACCCCAAACTTAGATAATGGGACAAGATTCTGAAAGTGAAAAAGTAACAAATGAGGTAACAGCTGATCTAGTGTAGCGAGAAGTCTGCGAGGTTGTGAGGCGTTACTTTGAAGAAAAGGCTAATTTTTGTTTCCTTACTGATGACGCTAAACATTTACTCACATTGGCAGATGCTTTTATCCAAAGTGACTTACAGTGCACACAATTTATCAGTGCATGTGCCCCCCTGGGAGTCGAACCTGCATCCTCTGCGCTGCTAACACAATGCTAACACCAGCTGAGCAACAGGAACACTAAAGGAAACATACAGGCCTAAACGATTTACCCTAGAAGCAACAACGGTTATATTTTAAACATAATGATGTCAAAGCGGAGCGGTGCTGTTTGTAGACCTTTGACTTTCACATTTACCAACCAAAATGCTGATCCAAACTCACTATTAGGGCTCTGGAGACTCACAGCTTTATCTAGAACACACAAGGTCAAAAGAGACACTCAAAACAATACAAATCTCACCGTTTGTTCTCCACCTCAATCAATCTCCTCATGCAGACACAGAGAAATTCACACAGCCCAGAGTACAGACAGTTTCTGCTCGTCTCTGCAGCCCTGGGGGAAAATCTACATTTATGTTTTATGAAAGCATCATTGGTCACATCTTAGAAATGTCTGTTTTTCTGTCTTTTATTTGACCCCTTTAATACTAATTTTTAACTAAAATTATGCTTCACCACTACACCCAACCCTCATACAAGCCTTTTCATATTATTTGTTTTTTTATGAATTATATATTGCATTTATTAAGTCATTTCACAATGCAAAAAAACCCCACAACGTAGATAAAATCTGACCCCCACACAAGCATGAATCCCACAGCAAACACAACAACATTCAAAAGCCAGACTTTGGCAAAAAGCTGGAATAATTATAGGCAGGTCCACGGAGACATTTAATGGCACAGAACTGTTTCCCTGGTTCTGAACACAGCTAAAGTTTTAGAGACGACAAACTGCTGCCTGCAGAGAGCAAGTAAATTTATAAAACTGCAGATCCGTGAGATAGACTTTTCTTATTAATGACCTGCTTTTATAGCAAACACGTGTCGCAAGCTAAAAATGAGCAAAAACACAAGCAGACCTGTGATGTCATCAGGATGGATTGTGCCAAAACACAATAACAGCGAATCATTTGATTCCTTTTACATACCAGGAACTTTGAGCTCATTCCAGCTTTTTTCCAAGAATAAACACTGATTTTACCTTCCGTTGTCTGCAATTGTCTTATTTGCAGCTAAATATTAAAAGTAGGGCAGGCAATTTGTTCCTATATATTTATATATGTATCTTCTTTGAAAGGCACAGGACCATAACATGTTTATCCAATCATTGCATTCAGTCCGAATGTAGGGATTGGATGTCCTACTTGCCTGTCAAACTTTGTATGCAATGATGTGTTGCAGGAGGCGTGGCTTGTAGAGAGCAGTGGGTGGGATCTCATGCATCTCTGAAATGATCTACCTTTAAGAACAGCAATAAACCGTAACGACCATGAGACTCTAACCTCAGACGACTGAACCTTTTCTCTACAGACTGTAAGGTGAGTCGAAGCAGCCAGAACTGCTTTGCTCATAAATGAATCACACATTTTTAGACCCGGCTCTCACTAACAGAGCCCAGCGCTGCCGCCATGACA
The DNA here is from genome assembly GCA_036877545.1 of Yasuhikotakia modesta. Classification (NCBI taxonomy): domain Eukaryota; kingdom Metazoa; phylum Chordata; class Actinopteri; order Cypriniformes; family Botiidae; genus Yasuhikotakia; species Yasuhikotakia modesta. Next base: position 67,229 of record JBAJNP010001129.1, read on the forward strand.
GTTTGGTGTCAAGTCTATATTCTTAGACTTGGTGAGATATGTAGTGTGTGCCTGAAAAAAACTTTACAAAGGGAGAGACTAATGAAGAGCCAAAGCAAATTTACAGTCAGAGAGAGACTAATGAACAGAAACCACTTTAACAAAGTAAATGTGTCAAAGTTTGTTTGTAAAGTTTACAACCACAAAAGGGATTTTGACGACCCTTGTTAAGCTTAGAGTCAACACAAAATTTACAGCCACATTTACCTTCATCATCTGGTGGATGTCGGAGAGAAACAGGATAATCAATGAGATGAGATTGGGAGGGATTGAATTCTGAAATGTATCAATGCAAAAAGTTGGCATTACATAACAGAAGTCATTTTGAAGTTACACTTGAAAGACCCCATTGTCTGCTATTGTTTTAGCAAAAGTATGTTAATGACAAAGTTTTCATTTGGAATAATGATGAACTGCAAACAACAAGACCAGGAACGTTCATAAATAAGGTCAATTCTAATCTCAGTTTGATTTTACCTTGACAGGACGGAACAACTGCACTGAGACTCGTGATGAATGACCTCATCAGTGACTAACGTCTCCTCACAAACTGCCTCATAACTGCCACACAAATATGCAAGTAATGGCCCAGCGCAGAATAAGTGTGAGAGCAGAGAAACCACATCCACACGCCATCTCGCTCACTTCCAGCTGAACCTAAATTAAACTGGAAATTGAGCATCAACGGGTAACCAAGAAACAACATGTTTGATAACAAAAAATACTTTGTCCTGAGCTATTAAAAGTTCTTCCAAAGCCTCACCCTGCCATTGTTCCATCCATCCCCACCAAACTCCTACACTGTCCCTGAAGAGCCACGTGTTAGACAACAGTCTCTTCATCTGTGACATCATCAGATGACATCCTCAGGATGTACACGGTTCGAGGAAAAGACGACAACAAGTGGTGGAGGGATTGAATAAACCTGACAGCCAAACACTGATACAGAGAGGAAAGAGGTGATGCCAAAACAGAAGGACAAAGCTTAACAAGCTGCGTTTTGGTCTGAGGTAAATCTCTCCATTATGTCACACACAGCTCTAGATCTTGGCAGCACCGCGGGTCTTCCACAGAACTTGGTTCTGAACTTGTTGGTTCTGAACAAGCACAACAGGCAACTCTTGTCCGTATATTTATCTGTCTAGATACCAATTTCTTTGACTGAAATACTATGAAAAATGGGCATTATAATTTGTTAGACGTGGCTCTTTGTCAACTTTAAATGTTTAAC